>PVKS010009689.1:0-34787 GCA_004027875.1 Aplodontia rufa
ATGTGAGGATGGTTCCTCTGCAGTCTATCAGGTGATGGTGTACAGAAGAGTTTCTCAGAAGGATGCTTGTATGTATTTCCCCCAAACAAAGAAGTACTGAGCACTGCATGAAGGCTGGAGAAGTTGTGTTTTGAAGAGCTGAGATCATGTTAGGATCATGACCAGAGTGTGGATTTAATATTTTCCCTTGCACCACATACATCAGAGAGACTTCAACAGAAGGACATTGGAACTAGGAAACACTCAAGATTGTTTCTCACACAACATTGGGGCCTAACTTTACCTCTGCGGAATACCCATTAAGGCCTGGTTCCAGTCTTCTTAGGGAGCATGTATTGTCTAGTGCTGAAGAACATGTCTGTGCTGATGAGTGCCAAGCTTACCCACACAAAACTGTGCATCACTCTTACACTAAATCATATCCATTTACGCAAAGCTTGTTTCTAGCTGGAGAGCACAAAATGTAGCCACACTGCTCATATTTCCAAGTCTCCCATATTTGTCTGAATCCTGGACTCCAAGTAAGTAGGGAGAAAGCAGCAATTCCATCC
Organism: Aplodontia rufa; assembly: GCA_004027875.1. NCBI lineage: Eukaryota > Metazoa > Chordata > Mammalia > Rodentia > Aplodontiidae > Aplodontia > Aplodontia rufa. The sequence continues at coordinate 552 of PVKS010009689.1, forward strand.
TCTGAGGATTTGTGCTTGTTCATTTTATTCATCATATGTATGTTAACAGTTTCATGCAAAAGCTGTTCTTATCTTGAGAAAAGAAAGATATAGATTTGGAAATACAAAACCTTGTTCTCATTTTATATGTAAAATACACATGAAAGAATATATAAAATATTCTTATTTATAATATATGAATATTCTTGTATGTATGAAAAATTCTTGATTTTTGCTTTTTAATTCATTAATTAGAAGTTTAGAATTTCATTCAATGATAGTGGTAAGAGGGTCTCTAAAGTCTCTGATATTTCCTTATAAAAGAGCAGCACTTTAAGATATGCTTTAGTTTTTTTTATTATCTTATGTTATCCACTAATACTGCTGTAAGTCTTAATCTTTATTAGTGAATAAGAGAATATTATGTTGAATTGTATTAAATTAAAATTTTTATGTCTACGTAATAAGGGGTTTTTCTTGTTGTTATTTTGTTTTTGCGGTGTTAGGTATAGAAACAAGGGACACTGTATCACTGAGCTACATGCCCAGTAGATACACTACTCTTCAGTACTTACCTGGACAAATTAGTCAACACACTTTCCATGATACCCACGTTTATTGCAGCACAATTCACAATAGCCAAGTTATGGAGGTAGCCTAGGTGTCGATGGAGGAATGGATTTTGAAAACATGGTGTATTTCTATAACAAAGCTTTATTTACTCCTAAGGAAGAATGAAATAATCTCATTTTTAGGAAAATGGGTGGAACTAGAGAATGTCAAGTTAAGTGAGAGAAGCCAGATTCTATTTATTTATTTCTTGAGACAGGATCTCCCCAAGATGCCCAAACTGGTCTGGAACTTGCCATCCTCCTGCTGCACTCTGTGCTATCACACTCAGTCATTTATTTTGACAAAAAATCTTATCTATTATTGTATCACATGAATGGTCTCTAATGGAACATAGTAAAATATTTCTATTAAGATGAGAACTGGGAAAGATCTGTAAATACACTCATTCAGGCATTTGGCATTATATACTTTTGTACTAGTCCGTAGCAGTAAATGAATGTCAACTACTTAGAATGAGTTACGTGTTGTCCAAAGACCTGGTGATAAATATTGAGCAAACGTGACAGAATTATGACTCCAATGTGCCTGAGGCTGAAATGAGGTAAACATGAATAAAATTAATAAAATAATAAAAGATATGCTATAATAATTGCTGTGGTATATGCTTTATGACTCTATGATAGGTAGATTGAATCACATCACAAAGTTCAGGTAAGTCTTCTTTTAAGAGGTAAAATTTGGGAGCTGGAGTGGTGACTCAGTGGATGGAGCACTTGTCTGGCATACACAAGGACCCAGGTTCAAATCCCAGCACCACATACATGACTAAGTGTCAAAATATAAAAGAAGTGAGTGGGTAAGGTTGATTTTCTCTTTCACTCTCTCCCTCTCTCTCTCTCTCTTAAAATAAAAAGTAGTAAAATTTGAGACTAGTACTTCAGCTAAAAGTATTTATTTTACTCTGAATTAAACACTCCAAATTCATCCTACAGAACCAAGACATTGTTTAGAATCTGATGATAAACAGAATATGTGTGTTTGCGAAAGGAACAGGTTGTGTATTCTGGACCACACAGAGCAAGTGAGAATTTATTCTAGGTTAAATAGGTGAAAGGAAAAAAGAACTTTCAGAGAGCAAAATATAAACAGAATATTTTAGTGGTATTATCTCAGGCACTATTTTTAATTTCTAAGCTCTAACTTATGTGCCTATCTTCTCATTTTACCTAATAAAATATACTAAATATTCATGTTTTATATTTATTTCTTATCAAGGGAATGATTTTAATTAATCAGTATCAGGTTTTTCTCCCTGTAAATATCATTTTTGTTTATAATGTATTTAAGTTTTTAAAAATTTTGTAGCTCTTATTTTACTTTATTTTTTATTGGCACATGTTGATTTTTACAGGAGCTTAGTGTGTTTCATTGTGGCATATTCTTTGGTGCACACAACATAACTTGAGCAATTTCATTCCCCAAAACGTTCCTGATACGCCTATCATATCATATCTCCCTAATGCCTCAAGCTCTCAGAACATAACTCCTTTTCTTTTCTTTTTATTTTTCCTTCTGCAGCTGCCAGATATGACAGAAAACATGAAATATTTGTCCTTTAGAACCTGGCTTATTTCACTTAACTTGGTATTCTCAAGTTCCACCCATTTTCCTAAAAATGAGATTATTTCATTCTTCCTTATGACTAAATAAAAATCTGTTATAAAAATACACCACATTTTCAAAATCCATTCCTCTGTTGACACCTAGGCTACCTACAAAACTTGGCTATTGTGAATTGTGCTGCAATAAACGAGGGTATCATGGAAAGTGTGTTGTGGCGTAGCTGGATTATGTGGTAGTTCTATTTTTTTTTATTTGTTTGGTTTTTGAGGATCCTCCTGACTGCTTTCCATAGCAACTGTACAAGTTTAAATTCCAACCAACAGCATAAATGACATCTTTTTTTTCTCCACATCCTTGTTAACATTACTGAAATTTCTTTTTTGACAAATGGCATTCTGACTGGAATGAGATTGAATCTCAATGTTTTGATTTCCACTTTCCTAATGGCTAAAGATGTTGAATGTTTTTCCATATAATTAACAATTTGTGTTTCTTCTTTTGAGAATTGTCTGTTCATTGTTTACCCATTTATTAAATGAGTTATTTGTCTTTTGCTCTTGATTTTTTTTCAATCTTTATTTAATTTGGATATTAATGATATTAACAATCTATCAGAATAGTAACTGGCAAAGATTTTTCCCATTCTGTAGGCTGCCTCTTCACTCTGTCTTGTTTTCTTTGCTGTCCAGAAGCATTTTAATTTGATGTCATCCCCGTTAGCAGTTCTTGATATTATTTCCTGTGTTAGGGAAGTTGTATTCAGGAAGTCACTGCCTGTGACTACATGCTGAAATATTTCCCCTATGTTTTTTATTCTAGCAGTTTCAAAGTTTTCCTTTCATGTTGAAGTTTTTCCACTATGCTTTATTCTAGCTGTTTCTAAGTTTTTGCTCTCTGTCTGCGACCTGGTTCCACTTTAAGATGGTTTTTATACCATATGAGAAGTAAGAATCTGGTTTCATTTTTCTGCACGAGAATATCAATTTTTTCTACCACATTTATTAAACAGGCTGTCTTTTCTCCAATGCATGTTACAGGCACCTTTGTCATAATCAGATAGCTGTAGTTTTATGGGTTTGTTTCTGTGTCTTCTGTTTTATCCCATTGATCTTTGTGTCAATTTATTTCCTGGGTACCATGTTATTTTTGTTATTTTAATTCTATAGTGTAATTTGAAATAGATATTGTAATGCTTCCAACATTGCTCTTTTTGATCAAGATTTCTTTGGCTTTCTGGGTCTTTTATTCTTCCATATAAATTGTAGTATTTTTTCTAATTCTGCAAAAAATGTCATTGGGCCTTGATGGGGATTGCATTGAATCTGAGACTGCTTTTGATAGTATGGCCATTTCAACAGTACTGATCCTCCCAATCCAAGAACACGGGCTGTCATTTACCTTTCTAGTGTCTTTTTCTCTTTGTTTTTTCAACATACTATATTTTTTCTTGTAGAGGAAACCCCCTCCATGGTTGGGTTTATTCCTAGGTATTTTTTTATTAGTTCAACATAGTCTTACATGTTGAAGGGATTTCTTGGTACACATTCATACATGCATACCTAATGACAAAGTAATGTAAACCCAATCCTTTTCAGGATCCCCGCCCGCCACACACTTCACCCACTCCCCAGTCTCTTCTCTTTTCTGTAATTCCTCCATGTTACAGATATAAATCATCATATACATGGATATTAATTTTTGAAATTTCTGAGTATAATTCTGAGTATAGTTTGGCTTCTCATTGGAGTTAATTATACCCTACAATATTGGTAACAGCTTCTTCCTTCCCTCTACTCCCTCTCTCTCTTCTCCACTACTTTTATAGCTATAGTTCCCTCATAATATATATTACTGTGAATCTGGTGGATCTATTTTTTAAATTTGACTAATTTTCAAACTATCCTAGGTTTTACTTTATCTTCCACATTTAAGAGAAACATTTGACCCTAAAATGTGTGTTTGGCTATTTCAGTAAGCATGTTTTTTTTTCCATTTCCCTGCAAAAGCCATGCTATCATTCATTTTAATAATTGAGAATAACTAATATATATATACATATAGATATGTATATATATGTATATATGTTTCAAATATATACATACATATATGATCCATTTTTTGATTAAAATGTATAGTTTTTTTGATCCATTTATCCAGTAAGGGGAATCTGGATTAATTCTACTGGGTTAATTCTATAATTTAGCTATTATAAATTGAGCTGCTAAACTTTGATGTAACTGTTACTCTAATATGCTGATTCTAGCTCTTCTGGGAAAACACCTTGGAGTGGGATACCTGGGTCATACACTGGTTCCATCCCTAATTTTTTGAGGAGTCTCCACACTGCTCTTCAGAGTGAACTGCACCAGTTTACAATCCCATCAACAGCATGTTAGTGTTCCTTTCTCCCCACAACCTCTGCAGCATCTGTTATTATTCATATTCTTCATCTTTGCTGTTCTGACTGGAGTGAGGTAAAATATTAATATAGTTTTGATTGGCATTTCTCTAATTGCTAGTGATGTAGAACATGCTCCATATATTTATTATCATTTTGAATTTCCTCTTTTGAGAAGTTTTATAGTCCATTTATTTATTGGAATGTGTCTATATTTGTGGTTAAGTATTTGAATTCTTTGTATATTCTGGATATTAGCCCCCTGGTGGAAGAGTAACAAGCCATGTTTTCTCCCATTCTGTGAGTTCTGTCTTGCCACTCTTGACTAATTCCTTAGCTGTGCAGAAGGTTTCTAGTTTAATAATGCATTAATTCCTGGCTTTAATTATTGCACTATGGGAATCTTGTTACCAAAGAAGGTGCCTACACAGATGTGATGGAGTGTTGACCTTATTTTGTCATCTAATAGTGGTATGATATCTGATTTAATTCATAGTTCTTTGATCCATTTCAATTTGATTTTTGTGCAGGGTGAGAGATAAATATGTCATTTCAGTTGTCTGCATATGGCTGTCCAGTTCATATAGCACCATTTGTTGAACAGGCTATCTTGACTCCACATTATATTTATGCCCCCATTATCAAATATCAGATGTTTAAAGACTGGTGGATTTGTCTTGGTGTCTTCTGTTCTGTTCCATTGGTCTTCATGCCTATTTTGAAATCAATACCATGCTGTTTTTGTTACTACATCTTTATAGTATAATTTCCGGTCAGATATTGCAATCCCTCCTTTTTTTCCAAGTAAATTTTAGAATTGATTTTTTGATATCTGTGAAGAACAGCATTGAAATCTTGATGGGGATTGTGTTGGATCTGTACAGTTTTCAGAAGAATGTTCATTTAATTCTGCCTAGCCAAGTACATCAGATTTCTCTCCATCATCTCAGGTGTTCTTCAACTACTTTCTTCAGTGTTCTATAGATTTCATTGTAGAGGTCTTTTACTTCCTTTGTTAAATTAATTCCTAAGTATTTTATTCTTTTTGAGGCTATTGTAAATAAGATGGATTTCCTGATTTTTCTTTCTTTCTTTCTTTCTTTTTTCTTTTTTTTTTTTTTGACTGAATTGTTCTTGGAGTATATGAAAGCTATTGATTTCTGGGTGTTGATCTTGTATCCGGTCACTTTGTTAAATACATTTTTAAACTCTAGAAGTCTTCTGATAGAGTTTCTTTGGGTCTGCTAGATATAGAATCATATCATTAGCATACAGAGATAGTTTAACTTCCTCTTTTTCTAGTTATATCTGTTTAATTTCCTTCTCTTGTCTGATAGCTCTGGCAAGGGTTTTGAGGACTATATTGAATAAGACTGGTGAGATAGACAGCTTGTCTTGTTCCCAAGTTTAGTGGGAATGCTTTCAGTTTTTCTGCATTTAGCATAATATTTAATGTGGGCTTTTCACAAATGGCCCTTGAAAAGTTGAGATAAATTCCTTTAATCTTTATCTTCTCCACAGTTTTATACATACACAGGTGTTGAATTTTATCAATTCAGGTGATCATATGCATTTTGTCTTAAATTCTGTTTATGAGATGGATCACACTTATTGATTTGCATATGTTGGACCAGCCTTGCATCCTGGAATGACACCTACTTGATATATTATCTTTTTGATGTGTTTTTGGATGTGGTTGGCTAGAATTTTATTTAGGATTTTAGTGTCTATGTTCATTAGGCATATTGGTTCTAGGTATTTTTTTAAGTTCCAATGAATAAAATTGTTTTCCTGATTTCTTTCTTAGCAGGTCCATTATAGATATTTAGAAATGCTGTTTGTTCTGTACATTGGCTCTCCATTCTATTACTTTGTTGAATTTTATCATAAGCTCTGGAAGTCTTTTCATGGTCTAGAGGATGATATCATCTGTGCAAGTGATCATTTGATTTCTTACTTTTCTATTTACATCCCTTTTATTTCCTCTTCTCTAATTGCTCTGGCTAAAATTTCAAGTATTATATTCAATAGGAATGATAAAAATGGTCATTCTTGTCTTGTTACTGAGTTTAGAGGAAGCACTTTAAGTTTTCCTCTTTCAGTATGAAATTAGCTTTGTGTTTGGCACAGGTAGTCTCAATCATATTGAGGTAAGTAACTTCTATTCCTAGTTCTCCAGGATTTTTTCATGAAGGGATATTTAATTGTGTCAAAGTTGTCATGCATTTGTTGAGTTTATCATATGATTATGATTTTTGTCTTTGATTCTGTTTATGTGGTGTATTACATTTATTGATATTTTTATATTAAACTATCTTTGCATTCCTGGAATTAAATGGACTTGAAAATAATGCTTATTTTTTAATGTACTATGGATACATTTTGAATTATTCTATAAGGAATTTGCATCTGTTTTCATTAAGATATGGTTTTATATTTGCCTTTGTTTTATGTATTTTTATCTGGATTTGGAATTGGTGTGATAATGAACAAATAAGAAAAGAAACAAAGACAAAATAAAAAATTGTGAAACTCAGGCTCCTCAGCCTATCTTCAGGATTGGCACCTCTCTCATCTCTAGTGTGCACTTATGCAGTTATGACAGCAAACTTTAAACGTGGGTACCAGTGTATTCTCTGGTGGTCCAGAAAGAACCATTCCCTCTGTGGAGAAGGCAACATCACCGTGTGCTAAAGAGTGGTTGTTTTATTACTAAAATCTTTATTCCACCTTTATTCAGGACTGTTAATTAGGGTGACTTTGGCCTAGGTACCAGAAAGACTCCTGAGATGATGGTTCCAGAGATTTTTGGGTCCTGTGTTTGTTACCTTCTCCTGTGGGTGATGGACAAATGTGTACCCAGGAAGATCTTGGTGCATAGGGGAAAAGTATCATGCTTTCAGTTTCTAGAACGTGCCCCACCCTCTTCTGCTCACCTCCCATCACTGGTCAGGGGCAAATTCATAAGCCTTCAGCTCAAAGTGATCCCACTGTAAATATTACCTCGTAATCTTGCTTTTAAGGTATTCTTTTGTGAGAATGTCTGTTACTATCTCCAGGAAAGCTGAAGATGGAGGAATCTGCTTTTCCTGAATCTATAAGCTTAATTGTCATCTTTACAAAAAGGCTTATAACCATGCCTCTCCACTGACTATATCAGAGAAGCCAACCTCTTCTCATTCATCAGTCTGCTATGAAGCTTCTATATGAGCTAAATTTAGTGTGATTTTTCTCTTCTATCATAGCCTATGAAACAGTTTGTCCTACTTTGCCTTTTTTCTTAGTTTCTCTCCCTTTATGTCTCTAGCACTACCCCAGACTCTGAACTGGTGATCTTTCCCCTTCTAGCTTTCTGCTACAGTAAAAAGAATGTCTTTGTATTTTCAGCCTCTGATAGTCTAATATTGAACCTCAGTGTGCTCAGTCCCTCACCCACTATGTAACTAGCTGCTCTCCATCTGTTAAATTGTGGAAGAGTTGGAACCTGCAGCTAACTTCTACTCTGCCATCTTGGTCTCTTATCATTCTATACTATATTAATTTATTCCTCCTTATTTTTTAATTTAATTTTGATTGATTTACCTTCATGTTACCTTATTTTCAATACCTACAGCAGGACAATTAATAATAGTTAATTCATGGAATCAACTCAGATGCCCATCATTAAATGAATGGATTAAGAAATCGTGGTATACATACACACACAATACACACACACTCACATACACATATATATTTATTTATATACATATATATATATGTGTATATATATAATGTAGCTCCACTCAGTTATTAAAAAGAATGAAATATGGCCTTTGCTGGTGAATGAATGGAGAATACCATGCTAAGTGATATTAACCAAACTCAGAAACTCAAAGGTTGAATGTTTTCTCTCATATACGGAAGTTAGAATAAAATAAATGAAAAGGAAAGGTAAAGATAAGATTACATAAATAATCATTCAAATACAAATTAATAGATTAAAGGAAGTTTAGAAGAATAGAGGAAAGAGGGAAGAGAGGAGGAAGGACAGAATGGAAACGGGAAAGTAAATAGGGGGACAAAAAATATATTTTGCACCTCTATGAAAACAAAACAACTCCCACATGATTAATAAAAACTGGAAAAGTAAAAGAAAAATGAAAAAAAAATAAATGGAGTTCAGTAGAAGAAAGGGACCAAGGGATAAGAGGAGATGATGGAGCAGGGGAAGTGCTGGGAATATTGGCCAAATTATGTTATATGGTGGTCAGGTGTGTATATGTGACAATCAGTCCCATCACTTTGTGCAACTACAATGCACCAATAAAAAATTGAAAACATTTAAATGAAATTAAAAAAGAATAGATATTATTTTATGAATGCTAGTCATATTTAATTGCTTGCTAATATTAGATATAGAACTGTTTTATTTTTGTTATTTTCTTAGAGAAATAAAATTTTTAAGTTTAAATTTATTTATTTATTTATTTTTATTTAGGTTGCATCCCATTTTTCAGGTATGACCATATGCTTCAGTGATTATGCAAATAGGTAATAAACCAATTTGTGAATTTGGAAGTCTGGGGATCTTATATTTGATTCAATGCATAGATTATTATAACAATTTATGAACATAAGATACATAAATTTTAAGAGACACTTATGAATTTCCCCTTTCTAACAGGCCCAATTTACTTTTCCCAGAGTAATATTTCACAGGTTGATGGATCTTTATTAAACTTTCAAAACATGTTTCCTTTAATTTGCTTTTGGTGCTTTTATTAGTATATTTATTCATAAAATTCAAAAATATTGCTATGTTATTTTTATTTCAATTCAATCATATTACATATTGTCTTAGTTGTGCAGTAATTTCTTTCTTTTTTTAAAGACAGAGGCATAGTGAGATAGAGAAAGGGAAAATAAATTTTATTTAGTTTTTCATTTGGCTTTCATTTCTCCTACACTTTGCTATGTATATGGTACTGGGGTTTGAACCTGTGTCCTCGTGGATGCCAGGCAAGTCCTGTAACTGCTTATCCACCAGTCCATTCCCAAATTCTTTAAGCAAGTGGCTTACTGTGTCTTCAGTCTTCACTTGCTTTGTTATACCTATTATGATTTCAATCCTTTCTATTTTTTGTCATGCTTTGTCATTTTTAAAGTCCTTTCTTTTTATCACAATACATCTTATTTTAAAAAAAGTCTCACAATCTTTGTATGCTTAGGAGAACTTACACATTTACATTTGTTGTATCTTTTATTTCATTTCAATCATATTACATTGTCTTTGGTTTACATTTGTCTCTTTCCTTTTTTCGTTGTTTTATTAAGACCATGAAAGGGAATGTAATAATCAAGATGCTATTTCTTTGCCTACTGTTGTAAAAAGACTCCCTAGCTTTTAAGAAAATGCATGCATTTATGGTTTGCTTTTTTTACAATTCTTTTCCTTTAGTGACTAAATACCCCCCAAAACAATGGTGGTCTCTTTCTGTCCAATGAAAAATAAACAGTTAGACCCTGGTTTTTGGTTCAGTTCATCCAGCAAAACTGAGAGGGACAGAAAAGAAGGATAATTTAATGTCTGTGGTTTCCACTTTGGCCTATTTTTTGGTGAAGTCTTTCTGAGAGTTTGATTTGAATTGCACAGTGTATGAAATTTGGGGCAGGAACAGTGGCTCAGCATTTACAGCGCTTGCCTGGCATGCAGAGGATACTGAATAGTCCCACAATGTCCATCTGCAGACTGAAGAGCTAGAAGATTCAGTAGCTGTGTAGTCAAGATACCAAAGCCTCAGAACCACGGGATCAAAGACTTTATCCGCATTTAGAATGAAGGCCTGGATACTCCCCACAGAAAGCCTGAGCAGAGTCTGCTTAGGAAGAGCAAATGAGCTGGAGTCTCATGTCCACAGAAGCAATCAAAACTGCTCAGGTGGAATCAGACTTGCCTCTCTTGCAGCTTTTTGTCTCATCCAAGCCTCCAATCTATTGGAGAGTGCTGCCCACACTTAGGGTGGGTCTGTGATTCAGTTCACTATCGCACATGCTAATCATTCCTAGAAACACCCTTAAACACACACACCCAGAAGACTCAATCTCAAAAGCCTTCTTTCTTATCTTAGAGGCATCTTAATCTAATCAAGTTGACAGCTATGATTGATCATTACAATACTTCTGTGGTGAGACCACACTAGAAGTAGTGAAAATCAAATTTTCAATATGCAATTGGGGTGGTAATGAGTAGATATATTTTTAAAAGGAATCTGTATGTTTGAAATACCTTTTTCCTGTGGTTCATGTAGAGAAGTTGTGTATCATTTGAAATGAAATTTTGAAAAAGCGTGGTAGTAGTATTTGTGCCTTGAAATATCTTTTAAAGTTCATGCAGTGGTCATCAGATTTCTCTTACTGAAGAATAAAACATTAGGATCCACAAATACAGTGCAGAAGACTTACAAGATTTTCATGTTGAGAATTCAAAATTGAGGGGGTTGGAGCAGTGGCTCAGTGGTTACAGTGCTTGCCCAGAATTTGTGAGACCAAGGATTCAAACTCCTGCACTACATACACAGCAAACAATGTCCAAACAATGAAAGCCACATGAAAAACTACATAAAGTTGATTTTGTCTTTCTCTCTCGCTCAATGTCCCTCCCTCTTAAAAAAAAAAAAAAAAAGCTTCAAAATTAGGGTAGGGAATGTAGCTCAGGGGTAGACCACATGGAATGTAGCTCAGGGGTAGACCACATGCCTACCTTGCACAAAGCTCTGGGTTTAATTCCAGCAACACAAAACAAAAACAAATCCGAACAGCCTAAAAGCTCTCATTGCCCATCAGGTCTCCCCTCCTGAAGTTTCCACCACTTCTGAAAACTCCACAGGCTGGGAACTGAAGGTTTTGCCACATGGACCTTTAGAGACATTTCACATCCAAACCACAGCACTTGAAAAGGTCTGTTTAAACAAAATCAAGATATCACCTCACACCATTCAGATTGGCAAAAATGAAGAAAATAAACAATAATAGGTGCTGGAGGGGGTGTGGAGAGATAGACACACTAGCACACTGTTGGTGGAACTGCAGACTAGTACAGCCCCTCTAGAAAGCAGTATGGAGAATCCTTAAAAAACTAGGGATGAACCCACCACGTGATCCTGCTATTTCTCTCCTGGGTATTTTTCCAGGGGATTTAGAATCAGCACACTACAGTGACAGAGTGAAATCCATGTTCATAGCAGCTAAATTTACAATAGCTAAATTATGGAAACAACCCAGATGTCCCTCACTGGATCAATGGATCCAAAAACGGTGGTACATATATATACCATGGAGTTCTACTCAGCAATTAGAAACAATGATATTGCAGCCTTTGAAGGTAAATGGATGGCTATGGAAGAAATCATGCTGAGTGAAATAAGCATAACCCAGAGAATCAAGGGTCGAATGTCTCCACTCATCTGTGGAGGCTGGAGCGAGACCCTGGCCATTGAGAAAGGAGGTCTATTAACATGTTTTAAATCCGGATAAGGTGTAATGTCATACAACCTAAGGCATTTGTAGAGATACATTGAGAAAGAGGTAGAGAGGGATAAGTGTAGGTAATTGTGGGAGGGGGCTCTTGGGGATAAATCTAATTTTCAGAATTTATATATATATTATATTTTTTCATTAGAAGCTTGTTTGATTGTTCAACAAATAAATTTCTGAATAAAAAATAAACAAAATCACAAATAACTCCTTTTGTGTTATGACATACAGTTGACATTTTTACTCTGACTGAAAATGTAGGTACTTCCTAAACCACATTCCTGTTTTTTCATCTTTCATTAAATTGTTTATGGCTTATGCCCCAACTCACTTTATTAGATAAACCTTATTACATTTGCATTTAGTTCTCCAATTGATCTTTTTAAGAATCTTTTTTCTTTTCTGTGAGGATGAACCATGACGCTGAAGAAGGTAAGGTTTCCTAGCACTGTTCTAGTCAAACAATATTAAAAAAATTCTCATCTACCATCGTTATTTTGTAGTACAGAAATAATTCAGCATTTCCATAGAAATGGGAGAACTCATATTTGCAAACATCCTTACAGTCACACGTCAGTGCTATCTATTTTAGAAGTGAATTTCTTAAGGTCCTGAATACCAGGAAGCAGCTCTCACTGGGGTTTCCAGAGGCTGGCTACTACATTATTTATTCTCACTGCATAGGATTCATATCCATCTCTGTACAAAATGTTCTCATCCTCTTAATATTCTTATCAATTAACATTCTGGAATATCATCATTCAATGACTACATTCAAATCTCTGATTACAACCGATGTGGAACAGTTTCTCATATATTTAATGGAATTTTGAACTTCCTCTGTTGAGAAGTTTTTGTTTAGTTCCATAGCCCATTTATTGATTGGATTATTTATGTTTTGGATTTTAAGTTTTTTGAGTTATTTGTATATTCTGGATATTAGTCCCCTGTTGGAGGCATAGCATGCAATGATTTTCTCCAATTGTGTAGGTATCTCTCTTGACAGCCTTGACTAATTTTTTTAGCTGTGAAAAAGCTTTTCAGTTTAATGGTATCCCACTCATTGATTCTTGGCTTTAATTCTTGCACTATGGGAGTCTTGTTAAGGAAAGAGTTGCCTACACCAATGTTTTGGTGTGATTGATCCTATATTTTCTTCTAAGAATTGTATAGTTGCTGGTTTAATTCCGAATTATTTGATCCATTTCAATTTGAATTTTGTGCAGGGTGAGAGATAAGGATCTAATTTCAATTCTCTGTATATTGCTGTCCAGTGCTTCCAGCACCATTTGTTGAACAGGTTGTATTTGCTCAATGCTCTTTCTGCCACCTTTGTCAAATATCAGATGGTTAAAGGTTTGTGGATTAGTCTCAGTGTCTTCTATTCTGTTTCATTGGTCTGCATGTCTGATTGATACCAATATCACATTCTTTTTTTTACTAGAGTCCTATAGTATAATTTCAGGGCAGGTTTTGTGATAGCTCTCCTTTCATATTTCTTGCTTAGTAATGTTTTGGCTATTCTGTGTTTCTTGTTGTTCCAAATGAATTTGAGAATTGATTTTCTTATATCTGTGAATAATGTCTTTGGTATGTTGATGATGATCACATTGAATCTGTACAGGACTATCATTTGAATGGCCATTTTAATTATACTGATTCTGCCTAACCAAGAACATGTCTGTCTTTCCATCTTCTCAGATCTTCTTCAATTTCTTTTTTCAGTGTTTGATAGTTTTCATTGTAGAGGTCATTTATTTCCTTTATTAGATTAATGGACAAGTATTTTATTATTTTTCAATTTATTGTTAATTGGATAGATTTCCTGATTCCTTCTTTACCTGAATTGCTGTTGAAGTATAGGAAAGCTACTTATTTATGGGTGTTGATATTGTATCCTGCCATTTTGATAACTTCATTTATAAATTGTAGAAGTCTTCTAATAGAAATTTTTGGGTCTTCTAGTTATAGGATCATATCATTGGCAAATAGAGATATTTAACTTCCTCTTTTCCTATTCAAACTTGTCTGAAAGCTCTGGCTAGGGATTCAAGGACTATATTGAATAAGAGTAATGAGAGTGGACAGTCTTGTCTTATCCCCAAAATATGTGGGAATGGTTTTATTCTTTCTTCATTCAGTATAATGTTGGCTGTGGGTTTGTCATAAATAGATTTTACAAAATTCAGCTATGTTCCTTTCATCCATATCTTCTGCAGAGTTTTGAGCATACATGGGTGTTGAATTTTATCAAAGGCCTCTTCTGTATCAATTGAGATGATAATATGATTTTTGCCTTTAATTCTGTTTAAGTCGTAAAACACATTTATTGATTTGCAAATGTGGAACTAGCCCTGAATCTCCAAAATGAGCCCACTTGATCTTGATATATTATCTTTTTGATGTGTTTTTGGATGTGCTTTGCTAGAATTTTATTAAAGATTTTTCCATCTGTTCATCAGGGAAGTTGGTGTGTAGTTTTCTTGATGTGTATTTTTTGGATTTTGGTATCAAGGTTATGGATGTCTCAAAGAAGTGTTTGCAAGGATTCCATCCATTTCAGTTTCATGACTAAGAGAGATGTTATTTCTCCTGTCAAAGTCAGGTAGAACTCTGCTGAGAATCTAACAGGTCCTGGGCTTTAAATTTCACTTCCTGGGATTGGTTTATTTAGATTTTCAATGTCCACCTATGTTAGTTCGGGAATGTCACATGTGCCTAGGTATTTGTCCATGATCTCCATGCCTCCATATTATCAAACTTGGAAGATTATACTATTTCAAAATAGGTTCTGATAATCCTCTGGATTTCTGATGAGTCAGTATTGATGTCTCCATTTTCATTTCTCACTTTGTTGATTTACTTCCCTTCATTATTCCTTTTGGTGAGGTTGACTAGAAGGTCTGTCAATTTTGTTTATTTTTTCGAAGAACTAACTGTTTGTTTCCTTCATTCTTTATATTGTTTCAATTTCATTGATTTCAGCTCTGATCTTGTTTATTTCCTGAATTCTGTTTGATTTGAATTTGATTATTCCCTTTTTTGTAGGGTTTTGATGTAGAGCATAAGTTTATTTATTTGGGCTCTCTCCTAATTTTCAATAAAGGTACTCAGTGTTATAAATTTACCTCTCAAGAATGCTTTCATACTCTCCAAGATATTTCAATATGTTGTGTCATCATTTTTATTTGTTTCCAAGAATTTCTTGATTATGTTATCATTTCCTCTTCCATTCATTTTTCATTTAAGGAATATTATCCAGTCTCCAAATATTTATATTCTTTTCTATTTTTTATTGTTAATTGATAGGATCATACACCATTGTGGTCTGATAGGACACATGGGATTAAATCAACTATTTTTTTACTTGCTAAGATTTCCTTTGTGAACTAGGATGTGATCTATTCTGGAAAGGAATCCATGTGGTGCTGAGAAGATGGTAAAATCAGACAATTTTGGATGGAATATTCTGCAGATGTCTGTTAAGTCAAATTGATTGATACAGTTGTTAAGTTTAGAGATATCTTTATTGAAATTTTGCTTTGATGATCTGACCATTGTTGATAATGGTGTATTAAAGTCCCCCAGTATAGTTGTGTTGAGGTTGATAAGTAGTGTAATGTCCTTCAGTACTTTTCACACACTTTTGGAATGGTTGTGATTAGGAGAATACGTGTTACCTATTGTTTTAGCTTCTTGAAGTAATATTCATTTTACTAAGATGTAATGACCTTTTTTATGTCTTCTCACTAGTTTTTGATTGAAATTTATTTTGTCATATTAAGTATTGCAACACTGGCTTATTTATTGGACCATACGCCTGGGAGTTTTTATGCCAAACTTTCACCTTCGTTCTGTATCTATCTTAGGCTGTGAAGTGTGTCTCCTGTAAGCAGTTTATTGCTGGGTTTTGTTTTCTGATCCAATCTGCTAATCTGCATCTTTTGATTGGGGCATGGAGTCCATTCTTGTTCAGTTTACAATAGATACACTTTTCTGGACCACTGTCATTGTGACCTATTTTATACTATTTTGGTTATCTTTGAATATTCTCTGTAGAGTGGGTTTCATCATGTATGTTGCTATTTTATTCTTATCTTGGAAAGATTTTATTTCTCAATCAAATTTGAAGCTGAGTTTTGCTGGGTGTAGTATTTTTGTCTGGTATTTATTTTCTTTCAATATTTGGAAGTTTTCATTCCATGCTCTCCCTTGCTTTATGGTCTGAGTTGAGAAATTCACATTAATCCTTATTGGTTTGCCTCTGAATGTGACTTGTTCTTCCCTTACTGCTTTTAGTGTTCTGTCATTGTTTTCTGTTATTCATTTTGAATATGATGTGTTTTTGTGAGTTTCTAATTTGGTTAGTTCATTTGGGTCCTATAGACCTCTTGAATATGAATTTCTGGTTCTATTCTGAGGGAAATTTTCTTTGATTATGTCATTGAGAAGGTTCTTTATGCTGTTTGTTTGTTGCTCAATATTCTCCCCTCGTCCAGACACTCTCATGGTTCTTGGTTCTTTGTTCTGATTTCATCATTTACTTCTTGGAAATTCTGATCATGATCAATAAGTTATTTTTCTTGTTTATCCTCTGTGTGTACAAGATTACTGTGTCTTCATTGTCAGATGTTCTTTCTTCAAGAGCTGAAGTTTTATTTTCTACTGGGAATACTCTGATATTAATATCTTCCATTGAGCTTTTATTTTGGATGAATGAGTTTTTCCATTCTCAGAGTGCTCTACTATTTTTTTCAGTGTCTCTAATTCTTTATTAAAATGGTGTTTAAGCTCCTGTAGTTGCTTTCTTATTTCCTTCCTTAAATTTTCTTTTAATTTTTTGACCATTTTAATAATCAGGTTTTTAATTTCCTACAAGTTTTCAATCAGGTCCCTATCAATGGATTCATTGGCTGATGAGTTGTAGATTTTGGTAGATGAATTATTTCCCTTTTTTCCTCATTTATCAGTGTGAGGGAGTGGGGCCTGAGATTTCTCACTGGTTATATCACTTTAGGACTATGCTGATGGGATGTGGCCTTTCTATCTCTTCACTTAATTGGGCTGGTGTATAATTTGAATGGTACAGTTAAACTTCTGGTTGCCCATCCTGTGAACTATTATTGACCTTTAAAATTTATAATACCTCATAAGATAAGAGAAATGAGTCAATATGTAAGCCAATCCATACAAAAGACAGCACTGAACTGGTTACTTTTTTCCTTCTATATTTGTGAAAATGCTAATTAAATCTATGAGAAGAGTAGAAGGATTAGCAGTTATCTTCCTCCAGACTATAACTTTTATTCTATACCCAATTTAAAAGCAAACATCCATTTTAAAGTTTGACATTCACTTCATAATTCCAGTACCTATCTAGGTAAGGAAAAACAGACTTACAAGAAAAGGGGATGTGATACGAAGGTAGAGAGGATCTTGTGAGTATGAAGCAAAAAGAGCAAAAGAGTGGAAATAATGTACAATATTCTAATAAAATGCAAAAAGAAAGAGAAAGAAACTTTAGGGGAGGGTAATAGAAGAATAATGTTTCATTGTTCCTGCAAGAAAGTGAAGAGATGAGTAGCACAGATGCTCACCAACAGGAGGCTAGACAGCACTGAACAAAATGTGCTAGTCTACAAGAACACAAATAGAAATAAACACTAAACACAACAAAACAAGAAAAGCAAAACAAACAAACAAAAAACAATAAACAAAACAAGATAAAAAAAGTCTTAAAGGAAAATTGGGAGGACTATAGGTTATTTCAACTGAGGAAGTCAAAATAGACAGTGTGGGTTGATGATCACAACTTGCTCACTTCCATAGTGAGATTGCTGAAGGTCCTGACTTTTGCTGCTCTCAGCTGAAAACCAGATTCCCAGGAATCCTCCCAGTGTTCTTGTCATATGGAGGGCATGCAGACCTTCAGTGCCATTGTTACCTGTGAATACTGCCTTTCTGCTTCCTGGATTGAGACCCTGGGTGCTTTTGTGAACACCTGCCTGACTCCTGTTTCATTTCAGTCAAGGCATCTTGCGGATCCCAGGGCATTTGCAAGAAGGACTCACTGATCTTGGGAGTGTGGCTGCCCTGAACTCCTGACACCTATATCAGATGCCGCTCAGAACTTTGGGGTCCTGAGACCCTCACTGTTCCAAAATGTAGCAGCTTCTGAGGGCTTCTCAACCTCAAGTTCCTTGTACCTGAGAGGCACTCCTGCCCGGAAGTCACACAGCTCCTAGGAATGAATTCCCCCAAACTCAGGGGGCCTGAAGTAGTGAGATCATGGGGTTCCCGGGGTGGTCAGCACCCGATGGTGCTGCAGCTGGGGCAGGTTGTCACCTGAACTCATGGCTCCCGGAACATCTACCTGGACTCCCTCCTTCTCAAGATAGTAATCTACCTGGGTCTCTGCGGCCAGGTTGGAGGCATGTCTAAAATATGTGCACTGATGCAGACCTTGGGTTCACCTGAAGAGTGGGAGCCCTTCTAATAATAGGATTTTCCATGCCACTTTGTCCCTCCTATATCTGTGAGTGTTCTTCCCTCCCTCTGTGCTGACCCAGCAGCAGTGGTGGTCCTTGCAGGCAGAACTGCTTGGCCCCTATATGAGTTTTCTTCCTTGCTTATTGTAGTCTTGCCTCTGAGTCTCTATTTTTCCTTTATGTCTACTAATAAGTTTCAGCAAAATTTTGCTCTTCACCCACCTTGCAGAAAGGCACTTCTCCCTCCATGCATCCCACTACTATATGCGGCCTTCCCACCATTCACCATCTTCAATCTCCCTTCTTTTTGACTTTTTAATCTTTTCTGATTACAAAAATGATATATAATTTTCCTCAAAAATTATCCATCTATTTTTATTAAATTGTTGAATATTTTGTAACTGATTTATACATTATTTGCACAAAACTGTTACTGATTTCACATTTTAAAATATTTTTTTGCCAGTGTGAGGGGCTTGCTCTCATAAATTGCATAGGTGTGGATTTTATAGAATGAATAAATATGCATTTTAATCATTGTGCTTCAGTGAGTCACACATTATGGTCAGTATTTTTTTTTTAAATCTCCTTAAGAATTTTGAATCTAAAAGTCAAGTCAATATTTTGTTGAATCACCTACAGTGTGTCTTGTGCTGCTTGTCACTTTGAGTTATAAAATCCTACAAACACGTTAGGGGACACTAGTCTCTCTTTTCAGGTACACTTTCCATTTCCCTACACATAGGCCATGCTCTTCCAAAATTTCACTCATCAGTCTATTCTCAGCAGTGGAAGCATTGGAGGATACTCCAGAAAATACTGTGATTCAGTAAACTTCCAGCAAGAGAGTAAGATCCATATACTTCTATTCTCTATGAATTTCATGTGGAGGTCCTTTCACTTGTCTGAATGGGGCATTGAGCCTCACCTTAGGATCTGAACTTCCTCATGTATTAACATTCTGGAATCTTATCATTCAAATTAAGATTTCTGCATGGACTAAGTCTGTTTCCATAAAGTTAAGGATGACTGTCAGGAACTCTCAAATCCAACTCTCTGTCATTCTCTCTAGTCATCTTTCCATGACAGTGGGGGAGATGAGGACTGGAGAGCAGGAGATGTGAGGAACTGGGCTATAGGAGAGATTCATTCTATTGATTCTTGGCCAACCACAGAGTCTTCTTTAGAACTGGACTGACAACTTCTGATAGGTTCAGCCATGGCTTCTTATCTATATGGCGAATTTCTCAGCCTGCAGTTGTGTGAGTAGGGTGAAGTTCTCCCTCCTCCCTAAAGGTTTACCTGTTGAATTTTAAAACAATAGTATTTGTTGGCACATGAGGAATTCTGTTCTAAAATCCTCTTTTATATTGTTTATGTCAAAAAATAAACAGCAAACCATATTTTCAGGGAAATAATTCTTAAACTTTTAAAGGAAAACTATGTAAACTCATAAAATAACCTGTGTCTACTTTCCAATAGAATTATCTGCTAAATTGCAGAAACTGTAGTGTAGAGCTAATCTTCCAAGTGGGTGGTGAGATAAAGAAGAAAAGAATAGAATAATTTCTAGTAGTAGAACTGTTATTAATGTTTCAACCCTCTATACTGAGTTGAGAATTTATTCCTTATTATGTAGTGTCTTCTATTCAAAATCATTCAGTGAATCTTTCAGTTATTAATTGCACATGGGATTTGTTTCTGTGCTATGATAGCTCTTCTGGAAATGAAGTTATAACACAGGCTACGTGAAAATTTACAAGGTGCTAATGAGCTTTCTTCAAACACCACAAATTATTTAAGTAACTTAATGCTGTTGTTATTTTTACAGTGTCAGAGGCATTTTCACACCAATGTGAAGCAGCCACATAATTTATTTCTCTGTTTTCAAACTTCCAAGTATAAATTGAAAACATAAGCATAATGTCAAATTGAATGACATTAATTTATTTCTTTCAAGTATTTATATGTTAAAAAGTACTTTTAAATCCAGGGAAATACATAATAATATGATTGATTTTGATTTTCAGCAATCTAAAACACTATAGCTTTGAGACAATGGATGTGTAATGAGAGTTCCATGCATTTAATTATAATATTTAATTTCCATTGATTTTAGTTTTATGTACTGTATTAACATTTCACTCATGTAGATGTTTATACTAAGAAGCTCTCTGTGATAATTTTTTTCATTATATCTCTTCTGAAGACCAAAGAGATTGTTGTCTCATATGGAGATATAAATATTGTATGACTATGACTTTCCTAGTTTTTACAAACCCTAAGAGTGGAAAGCTAAGTCTAATTTGCAGTGACAGGTAGGGTTATGGAAGCTAGAGAAAAATAAGGATATCCAAAGGATTAGTGAGGTTGGGTTTGGAGGTTTTTAGGTCTAGCACTAGATTTAGGCTCTGGTGGCTGTCAGAAATTCATTTGTGTGGTTCTAAACCTCACAAGTGAGACAATGGTAAGTGATGGAGAGAGAGACTAGATTTTTTAAGGTCCCATCCAGTGAAGATGACACTCAGTACAAATTTCAAAATCTGGACACACTTATTTTCCCACCAAAAACAACAACAATAACAACAACAGCAAAAACAAAATTGGTTTAGCAGTGATCTTTTCAATGACTAAAATTCTGATGTGAATTTCTCCCTGTGTGGCAGGATATTTAAACCTGTGGGGAAGAGGAGCTGGAGTGTGCTAGATGTAGTTTTCAACAGCAGATACCGTGCTTACTAGCTATAGGATCTTAAATGAGTTACTCATGATCTGTACATACCCATTTCTTCATCTCTGAGAGAGGGACAAAAATTATACATGTCTATTAAGGTGATTTCTGCATTCAAAATAGTTAACAAGGTGCTGGAGCAGCGGCTCTGTGGTTACAGCGCTGGCCTGGCATGTGCGAGTACGTGAGTTCAAACCCCAGCACTATGTTCACAAGGAAGCGCCCAAGGAATGTAAGTTACATGAAAAACTAAATAAAACTTGCTTCTCTCTTTCTCTCTCTCTGTCCCCTTTTTCTTTAAAAAAAAAAAAAAAGCATAGTTAACAAAATTTGAATGCATAGTGAAGTGTAAGACAAAGATTTCAGTTTCACTAAATTTGCTTCTTTTTCATTTCAAAGGTTCACGAGTATTTCCTGCATTCCAACTCAAGGGTGCTTCTATTTTGAGGCACAGCCTGCCTTCCTCTTTCTGTAAGGGCAGGTTCGTATCTCACTGTGGCTTGGCTTAGTGCATCCAGAGCTCTCCTGGGTTGGAGTCATAGTCCTGCAGTTTTCCCAGGCTGAACTTCAATGCTGGTGGTGTTGTAGTTCTTGAATCTTGTGGGCCTATCCACTTTTCTGACTCCACAAACCATTGCCAAATGAATACCCTGTGTGGTGGCTCCACTGGGCATTGCCAGCAGGTGCTCTCTCTAATAACTCTGTCCCTTTGATAATTTGTACCTATACATTCAGGTTGTGTAAGACAATATACCATGGAATCTAGATAGATGCCCTCATGACCCAGAGCCCTTGTGCTCTCTGTGTTTATGAGTCCATGCCACGTGAATGTATCACAATATATAATCTGTGTCTTCTGGGGTGGCAAGAGCCTTACCTGTGTGCAGGGATCAGAGACTTGTAGTGGGGGCATTTAGTGCTGGGGTTCCACAGGTGCCTTTTTGGTAGCCTGGCCATTAAGGTCCTAGCTTATCTCAAAGGTTTCTGAAATTCCCTGTGGGTCATTCTGGGTGTTGATGAAGATCACCTCTCTCCTTCCATCTGGACAGTTTTCTTTAATAGATGGTCCCTTGGCTGCAGACTTGGATTATTCTTCCTCAAATGCTTTTCACTTTCATGGCCAGGCTGAGTATTATTCCAGATTTGTCCAGGCTACTGCTCTTTAATTATAAATTATATCTTAAGACATTTCTCTCTTCCATGTCTTACTTTGTGAGGTTAAAAATAGACACATGGCTTCTTCAATATTTTGCTTAGCAATTTCTTCCAGCAGATATCCTAGTTCACCACTCTTGAACATGCTTTCCAGGAAGTCCTGGACACAGACACAGTTCTGCCAAGTTCTTTGTTACTATGTAACAATGATGACATTTTCTTCAGTTTCAAGTACATGGTTCCCCTTTGCAGTCTGAGACAAAGTCAGAATAGCCTTTACCTCATTGTTTCTACCAACCTGCTGATCGTGACCTCTTAGGTATAAGAGGTCTTCTATGGAGATTTATTTCTCCCTGAAATTCTAATCGTTTTCTGAGTACTCATCATAAATACACTTAAGGGGCTGGAGTCGTGGCTTCGCAGTTATGATACCTGCCTGGCATGCATAAGGACCCCGGTTCAAACCCTAGGGCTATGTACACAACAAAGTGTCCAAGCAATGGAAAACCACATGAAAAATTATCTCTCTCTCTTCTTACTGTCCCTCTTTCTCTTAAAATAAATAAATAAATAAATAAATAAATAAATAAAGTCATGGCAATCTGGTCTTTTTGTAGCCTGTTTTACGAAATTCTTCCAATCTCTACACATTACCCAATTCCAAAGCTGCTTCCACATTTTTTACATTAATTTTATAATAATAGCCCTACTTCTCAGTACCAATCGTGTGTCTTAAGTCCCTTCTGTGCTTCTATAGCATAAAGCATCAGAGTAAATAATTCGTAAATATTATGATTGTTTTTGGGTCACAGCTCTAGAAACTGTGAAGACCAAGGTTGGAGAGTATATGTAATGAGCACCCTCTTGCTACTTCATTCCGTGGTGGAAGGCAGACAGGCATGTGAGCACACACCTGAGAGAAGAACCAAGCCACCCTATCATTTTGATGGGAACCCACTTCTATAATAACTAACCAGTGATAACTAGGAGACTCCTGCAATAAAGTCATTATTCCATTCAGAAGGTCAAAGCAACAATAACAGTGACAATTTACCAAGATTATGATATAAAATGAGAGCTGAAAGGTAAACATTTTCAGTATCAATTAATTTTCCAATTATGAGCCAGAATGAATTCTAGGTTCTACCTTAAATTATTGTTTAAAGTCATTAAAGCACAGCTTTGTTATTTAGAGATAATGCATATGCAGATCAGGTTCAATTTGTTGAGCACACTAGCTGGCTTCTGATTTTAAACCACAGGTAGGCATATGTGCCTTGCACATTTCCGTTAGGGTGTTGGACTTGTACCACGGAGTAGCACCCTGCCTTGATATTCCTACTCTGCAAACAGATGGTAAATTTCTTGTTGATTTTTAATAAAGTACCTTTTTTTCCAGAAGCATTTCAAAGACTAAACATATAGAAAGTTTGGGCACATATGCATGCAACTTTATGGAGGGAGGGAAATAAATTTTTGATAGTATAGAAAAGTTTATGTAGCTCATGCACCAATGATACTTTTCTGTGGAATTTTTATATTCAAATTGTCTCTGCTTCTTTTATTTAGGCTTCACTTTAACAAGGCAATTCTAAGCTATTGTGTAGGTTTTAATTGACTTACCTAACTAAAATAATTGCGTTTTCTTTAACTATACATTCTAAAATTAAAAGTTATGCAACTTTTAAATTTGGAGTTTAGAGTTTAGAAATTTATATTGTGATAGTAAACATAATATATGAAAACAATTTCATTTTGATAATGATAAAATAGAAATAACAAGGAAAACTACAAATACTACCTCAATTTCAAATGCTAAGTAAATATTTATATCTCCTACTACCTCCATTTTTTTACTTTCAACAATCTATGTTGGTCAGAAATGAGCATACAGTTTTTCGCACAGCATAAGAGCTTCAAAATCATTTAATTCAAAATCTTTCCTTTATAGGTTAAAGAAATTAAAATCTATGGAATGTTCATAGAATTTTCCAAAATGACAAACATAATGGAAAAAATAAATTCAAACTTGACCCGATTAAAGTGGAATATGGTTTCTACCATACACTAAAATGCCCTTATTAACTGCAGATTATGTCAACAAAACTATAGCATCTAACAATGAACCTACCTGATATGTTATTGTCATCACAAGAGCAATGAAACACAATCACAACCAATTCTGGCCCTCCATTTAAGAGAGATAATTTCATGAAAAAATAAAAATGACAGCAGAGAATTCAGGAAATATAACTCAAATATATACAGAACTGAATGTATAAGTACATAGTTCACACATATATACATGTAATTGCAAAATGCATACTTTTATAATTTAAAGGACTTACAAATATGAACATAACTAAATTGGAAAATTTATGAAAAGCTTTGAAAAAAGTTGTGATATAACTATGACTTGGATATGTGTGTGTATTTGCATGTATTTATTTATAAATTAATAGTGCTTATTTAAGATCTATTAGTGTAGAACCTTCTCAGTTTAGGACATTTCATTGTAGAAAGAGATTATGGCATTGGCTAAGATGGAAGTTGAAATAAAGTACTCCACATGCATAGTCCAAGCTCCATCTGCAGGTATTCCTCAATGATCCTACTTGTTATTTTAGGTCCTTCTAAAATTCTAGCTTACAGTTTTCATGTTATATTCCTATCTTCATTCAATATAATATATAACGTCAGCATTAATCTATGAGTTATATTGCAAAATATTTTGTAGAATATTTACATTTATTTTGAAATGCTTTAAATATATGAAATATAGAAATAACACAAACAATACCTCTTCACACTATTGTTTTAAAGACAGATGGAAAAAAGAATCAATTTGATTTTGTTTTTCATGTGGCTTTTGTTGCTCAGACACTTTGTTGTATATATGGTTCTGGAGTTTGAACTTGTACATGCTAGGTAAGTTCCATAACTACCAAGCCACTGCTCCAGACCTCTATTCCCACTATTAATGGATAAACACAACTGAATCTTTCCTATAAATCTACACTAAATTTACTCCTCCTCCACAAAGAGATACATGAAATTCTGAATTCATGACTAGTATCTTTTTGTATTTCTTTATATTTTACTATGTATGTAGGCAATCTAAAACTTTGTGAAAACCCTAATACTGCTCATAATAGCATAAATGAATCTCAAGAATATAATTCTATGTAAAAAAACAAATTAGTTGGTGAAAAAATAGGTAGCAAGCATGATAGACAGTTCATAAAATTTTGCTCAATTGTGTGCGTATATGTAAATGAACATTATATAATTTTCAATCTCTCCTAGTTTCTACTGCACATGGCTTGCCAAAAATTATCATGGTTAGTTAACCAAAACAATACTCCCTGCCTATGCTCATAACAGGCAGGCTTACCAAGTTGATCCTATGACTAGTGACCTTGGGCAGTCCTCCTAAGTACTGTCTCTGTTTTGAATCCATCAGAAGGGACTAGTGATTCCTCCTACCTCATGACATGTGGCATTGCCAGATAACCTCCTCTGAGAGTTGTGTTTACTGAGAAGTGTTTTGCTTCTGAGGGTTTGGCCATTAGAGTTAAGCCGTGGTGGATTAGAGACACATGCTATTAGACATTATGCCTGCTGTAGTTGTTTTATGTCAGTTTAATGTATGTGAATGCGCTGTTAAATTAGTTATATTGTGAGACATGCAAAGTTAGAATCAAACTTGTTGCTATTTATTAACAATATTAAAGATCAAACACATCAGTAACAATATTTCAGAATTATTATGAATGACTGACATATTCGTAAAACTTCTTATTACTATGTGCATTTATGTTTGAACAAGAAACAAAATGAACAATCTCTAATTTACTTTTAAAGATTTTTTTAAACATTTCAGCAAGGTAGACAAGTGCATTTTGTCAGTGATCAGTTATTTCACCTGAATAAATTATATTTGCTCTCACCAAGTGTTCAGTTACAATATTTCAAAGGCTGCTCATTCACCCTGAAGCCACACACACACACACACACATACAAATGCATGCAAGCTCAACATATAACATCTATTTGGAACCCTTTAATAGAGGCTTTTTCTTCTCCAAATCTATCTCTTCTTCTTTGTCCTTAAGTAAGAGTCCTCTTCTGAGCATTCCAGTTGTAGGAGTTACACACATTCCTAATTGAAATAGATAGGTGGAAGTTGGGCTCAGCAATTTGAGCACCAGACTGGCATGCATGAAAAAACAGAATCAAAGCCCAGCACATCATACAAAACTAAGTGTTGGAGAAACAAAAGCCAGAAATTTATTCTCTCAAAAAAAAGGAAATCAGAACATTCCCCTAGCAAAGCCACAGAGGACATTTTGCTTTGACCACGTGTATACCAGGACATGACCTTCACTTACTTTTCTTGATACATTACAAACTCTACCCAATAGTGAGATTTATGCACCACATTCTTACATGCACATACATAATTTGATCAATCTCATTTCTCAGTAACTCTTCTCACCTCCTCCTCCCTCACCCAATCCACTTGCTCTAATCTACTACTCTCCCTACTTTAAGTAGTGAATTATGATTTAATACATGTGGAATGTGTGAATGAGTCATATGTTCATTGTGTTAAATTCTCACATAGACATAATTTGGAATATTTCATTTTATAGTACTTCCCCATGCCCTCTGCTCCGTCTTCCCTTTCAAAATTTTTCCCGTCTATCTTCATAAGACCCAACTTCTGATATCTCTTAAAGCAATACTATTTTGGTATTAAAGTACCCTGAAGATTTTTGAAGCAAGTTATGAGGTAACAACTTCATGGATTATCATAAACAAAAAAATAAAATGAAGTAATTAATATTATTCTACAGATATCTTTAACATTGCCAAAGCTCTTTGGGTTTGTTTCCATATACTAAAATGTTTGTGAATAACAAAAAGAACCCCGAGTTCTCATGCTTGCCAGGCAAGCGCTGAAACCGCTGAGCCATCGCTCCAGCCCCACAAAAAGAACTTTTTAATAAATATTTTAGTGTCAAAATTTTTAGTATTCTTCTTTAAAAACTCATAATAGAATATAATCCTGACTGATTGGATCATTTACCTGATACCGCTATTTTCTGTTTAAAAGGAAAAATAAGCATCACTGATATAAGTTACTTGATATGACAAAACACATGTGAAAGCAATTTCTGGTGACTTAGAATTTATGGAAATAGTATTATACTTCTCAGGTTCTATACCTACAGGTATAATATATACAAATATGTTTAAAATTTAAACAAAATGCATGATACAATCCAAACTTTAGCATTTAGTAAGTAGTGTCTGACATAAAAATACAAATTTGAGATAAGAATTATCTCCTTCCCATTAAGCAAACAAAAAGAAAAACCACACACTTAAAAATAATATATGTAATGATAAAACAGTGATAGCTGTAGATAAAAGTAAAAGGAGTATTATGATAATAACTTGAATATTTTGATGAAGTGTCGAATTTCCTAGAAAAATATAACTTGCCTCTGATTTAAAAAATACTGAATACCTCTATAAATTCTAAGTAACTGAAATGTTCATTATGAAACTCATAAGGAAAGTACTAGGTCCTGGTGATTTTTAAGTATAAGTTCCATAAGGTGATACTAGATTGTATCATTTCAATGAAATACAAATTTCCTAACACAATATGATGTACAAGGAAATAGAGTTGGCCCTCCATATGTGTGGTTCCACATCTACATGTTGAAAAAACCAGTGATTGAAAATTCATAATGTTTGAATCATAATGAACATATGCATATATTTTGTCATTAAACTTTAAACAACTCTTTACATAGCTTTTGCATTGTCGTAAATATTATCAAGAAATATATTAAGGATTCAAAAGACATTTTAGGGTATATGGCAGAATATGTATATTTTATATGCAAATTCTATGCCACTTTATATAAGGGACTAGAGCATCCACAGATTTTGGTATGGGATCGGTATTAGAAACAATTCCCTATGGAAATCAGGGTCTAACTGTATTCTGTCTCCTTCAGTGAATGAGATTACCATCACACTAAAAGATGACAGGGATTAATCACCCAAGAATATTGCAATTAATTTCTTCATTAATGAAGCTCCCAGGAAAGCTCCTGGATTCATAAATAAATTTTTAAACTGTATATATGAAAAATAAGTCAACACAAAGTGTTGATTTTAATGTATGCCGCCTTGGGTTCTATCACTAGCACTGGAAAAAATGAAAGAAATAAAGAGAGAGAAAGAAGAAAGAAATAGAAACAAAGAAAGAAAGAAGGACAGAAGAAAGGAAGGAAGGGAAGAAAAGAAAAGAGAAAAAAACAAATCAATTTTATCCAAGGAATGGGCAGGGGAAGACAACCAAGCAAACACAAATCTGTAAATACCATTCAATATATTTAAAAAGACAAATACATTCATAATGAAAAATACCAAAATCTGATGTGTGTTCATCACGTAAAAACAATCTCATAAAACCAGGAAACAAAAATATAACATGATGGAGATGAGCTAAAAATCTCTTGCTGCATAAAATCTATCTTTTACTATTTTAAATTTCCAAATCGATGGGATAAGGTGAAATCTGATGCATGTATACCGTATATAATGCTCATCACTATGGTAGTTAACATTTTCTTCTCCTTAATAATTAAAAAACTACTAGTATATAATAATTACGCATATTTGTGAAATATAGTGTGATATTTCAATCCATATACAAAATATGTTCTGGTCAATTTAGTGCAACTGAAGTTTCTATCCTATAATCATTACTTTGTGTTTGCTGCCTTCAAAGATCTTTCCTCTGGTTTTTCATAAAATATAAACCAGGTTATTGTGTGCCGTGATCACTTACTGCTCTGTAGAAAGCAGAATATTTTATTCTGTTGTGTTTGTGTATCTATTATCCAACCTCCACTATCCCCTGCCCCACACTTTCCAGCCTGCACTGACCATTATTACATATTGTGATAAATCAGTTTTTTTTCTTTTTTAAAAGAGAGAAGGACAGTGAGAGAGACAGAGACACACAGAGAGAGAGAGAGAGAGGGAGAGAAATCAGACAGAATCACGTTTAATTGAGTTTTTCACATGGCATTTGTTGCTCCAACACTTAGTTGTGTATGTGGGTGCTTAGGTACGAACCCATGTGCTTGTGCATGACCAGCAATCACCAAGCAACCACTCCAGCCCCTGATCAACCAGTATCAATGCATAAATGTTGATAAATTTATTTTACAATAAAAATTATACATTAATCCCCATAATCGGAGCTTACCTTTCAAACTGGACTGATATTCCTAGTAAGTGCAATAAAAATTGCAAAGTAAATCAGTGCCATAAGGATTGAAAATGTTGAAAAAGATTTTTTTTTCCCAAGATGATGTGATGGGATGTTGTAGAGAACCCAAAAGAATTTGTTGGTATATTAACAGAAAAAAACTAAAAGAAATTGTTGAAGTATCTAGCTATAAGATTCATAAAGGGAAAATCAATTCTGTTTCTATGCACATAAATTTTTCATCTCTTTCACAACAGCCAAGTGTCTTGTGTATAGCACATAAAGATTTACTTGGCTCTCTAAGATCATTTCACCATGGTTATAATTCTTGTTCATTTGTGCCATTGGCCTAATGAATTATATGATTTTAGATCATACTAATTGCATCTTTCAGAGATAGGGCTTTTTGTTTGATTTTAATGATTCCAATTTAAAATTTTATGTGTGTTTTAAAAGAATAATTGGGGTACATAAAATCTTTGCTAGCTTTAGAAATATAGCACACCTTATGAATCATGCTTTAGAAAACTAATGACATGCTTATTATTAATGTATTCTCTTTTATTTTTATTCCTAATGCTATCATTATTCTTTTGATATATGAAGGTTAGTCTTTTAGTTTATAGTAAGAACAGGTGAGTGTTGAGGATGTGGGACTCCCACACAGGCCTAACAGTGGTAATCAGAGACTCTGGCACTGCTGAGAGTACTCAGTGCACAAGTGCATTGGCCAAGCACTCTAGTCCGTTTCAGACACCTCATCTGTGATAGGAAGTTAAACCAAAAGCAGTAAGATGCCTCACAATGTTAGCAACACCTTCAACAGGGATTCCTGGTCATAAAAACAGGAACGTGATTCTGAATTAAACATAAATATCAACTGGAGAGCTTATGTCTCTGTAATTTGTGGGGGTGCTTGTTGCTCTTTGTCAAGGAAGGGGTACAACTCCTATCCTCAGGTCTTTGGGACCTAGATAGAAGTGCTACACTGCGTGTAGGACGGTTGCTCTTGGTTTACATTAAGATGATGGTACAGCCTTGCTCCCATCTGGTGGTGTACAATAGGCAGGCTGCTGAAGGAGGACGTAAAAATGAGGCACATGGCAAACCTTAGATTTCAGAAGAATGAATGGATGCAAGTGAAATTTAGTTATAACAATGAGCTCATGGGGCTGTAGCAGTGTCTCAGCGATTGGAGGACTCGCCAGGCAAACATGAGGCCCCAGGTTCAAACCCCAGCACCACATATACAAGTAAGTGTTGGAGAAACAAAGCCCAGATGGAAAAATAAATAAAAATAGAGTCCCTTTCTCACATTCTCTCCTTAAAAAAAAAAAAGTTCATTGTGGGCAAGTAAAACTTGAGGAAAAAGTAGAAGACTTATTAAGATTGTTTTATCCCGTGGAAGTGAAATGATCAAAACAGGAATTAATATTAGCTGTAAAATAAGGATGCTTAAGTGCATTCCTTTGATTATTATGTAAATCAGAGAGAGGGCATACCTGCTGGTGAGGTCTATTATACTTGTTCTATGGAGAAAAGAAAAGAGAGGGTTGGATTCTTGGCATACGTTCTTATCATATTTCTAATTAGCATTCTCAAGAGAAAGCCTGGAAAGATCTCTCAGCCCATTCAGTAAAAATGTTGGTAGAAGTAAATAACAGATCATAAACTCAAAAAAAGTAGAGCAGACTTAGAAACTTGCTTATCACAGAGCCATTGGATATTAAATACAATGTGTTTTTAAAGTTGTTGCTATTTTGGATTATTCTTTATGTTTCACCTATTTGCCTATTAATCTACACTAGAGCATCTTGTCCAAAAAGGCTAATAGAGAACAAATAAGCACATAAGCAAACATAAATCCTTAACGAGATAGCGAGACTTCCAAAGACCTCTGTTAATGTAAAGAATAGAGGTTAGAGGATGCAGTTTCAAATATTATAAATCATTTTTGACTTTTAAACAACATGTGAAAAAAGAATTCCATTTAATTTGCTCATGTAAAAAAAGTCATTTCAAGTTCACTTACATTTGAAGTAACAATGCTTACATTTATAAACTGTCACTATTTCTATATACTTCATGATTTATGATATTCCTCAATTACTAAAATTTATTTTACAAGCTTTGACATTTAGAAAATCTAAATATTTACAATTTAGACAAGTCAATCAATCTCTGTAATAAAACAAGTCAATAGGAGTTATTCATTTCCATTGAATGGAAAGTTAACACAGGAATTGAAATAGCAAACTGCATCCTTTATGATAGAGAAAACAAATAGTTTGCAAAAATTTAATCTCATCAACACAATTTCTTAAATTTATTAGTGAACCAATTTTCTCTGTTCAGTAAGGAACTCATCTTTCAATGTATGGAAGGAAGTTAAATAATTTATCTCAATATAAAAAGTACTTTCCTAAGTTCATAAACAGTGCTTTCTGATAACTTAAACAGTGCTGCATAATAGGTTTTTTTAATTAAAGTGTTGTACCTGCTGACAGGTAGACTTACCTCTGAAACATTTTCCTTTCTCAGTCAGGGATTTATAATAGGTATTACTGATAGGGTCTTACCATTGCCTCTCTGTATATTTTTCAATAACCAAAAGGAATCAGTTTATTTTTCTATATTCTTCATATGTAAATTATTCAGTGAATTCATCCATTTATTCACTGATTTCATTAAATATGCTATAATTTCTTTAAAAGAAACCTTCCTTTTATCCATTTTATTCAGTATTTATATAAATTGAGAAGATATAGGGGCTGGAGCAGTGATACAGTAGCTTGAGTACTTGCCTGGAATGTATGGTGACCCAGGTTGGAACCCCAGCACCACATACACAACTGAGTGTTGGAGCAATGAAGACCAGATGAAAAATGAAATAAAATTGATTTTCTCTCTCTCTCTCTCTCTCACTCTCCCTCTCTCTTTAAAAAAATGAGAAGATATAATATTTTAAGTAAGAATAAAGAAATATATACATACAAGTAGATAGATCAATGGCAACTCATCTCCCCAAATACATTTTGGAGCTGAACTATGATTTTTGATCTTTTTTACATAAAGCAATAAACAAAACCTATTAATGACAACATTAGGGGCTGGAGCAGTGACTTGGTGGTTACGGGACTTGGCATGCAACAATATGCTGGTTCAAACCCAGAACCATGTACACAACTAAGTGTTGGAGCAACAAAAGTCACATGAAAAACTAAATAACAATTGCTTCACTCTTCTATCTCATTGTCCCTCTTTCTTTAAAAAAATAAAAAATGACAATATTAATTTCTTCACTTTTTAAAAGAAATTATCTTGAACATTTTTTGATATTTTAAAAATATTTTTATTCTAAACACAGGTAACTTAAGGAAAATTAATGGCTGTTTCAAATATATGCTTTGTAATTTAAAATGGATGTTTTAAATAATGTAGCCTGATATAAATAATACAGTGAATATGAATAGATATTAATTATGAGTTAATCAGATTTTAATTTTTTCATATTCATTCATTCCATTAATCCCTTATGCAAAAATATAGAATGCATATTAAATGCAGTTCATAGTTTTCTAAAAGGAATATATGCATAATTATCAGGTTTGGAAGAAAGGCCCTAGGACTTAGATGTCATTTTCATATTTCCATTAAATTGTAAATATAATACTATATTTAAAAGTTCACTGGCTCTTATAACAAAATCAATGAATAAGTCACATTTATTTAATCACTTTCTTCAAAGGCAGTAAATTCTTCATGAACTTTGAGGTTATGGTGTATGCAAAGGACTATAGATTCATTTCATTTTTTTATGAAATTTTAAATAGGTACCTATACAACTTTTACAGAATTTCAGTCATAGTCAATATTTGTTTCTTTATTTTATTATATAGTTCAGAGCTATCTGGTAAATAAATTATTTTGCTTAATAATATTTGAAGATAAAGTACCATTACTGTACTAACATCCATTGGGAGGCTACTGCTTTTAACTACTCAGTACTTTATAAACTGATCTATCTTTGAAAAAGTAGCTTTCATACTGAGTTGAAAACATATTTATCAAAGTCCTCATCTGTGCCTAGAAACATCTATCTAGGCACTGAAAATATGTTAGTAAATAAAAAGGATAAATTCCTCATCATTTCAGACTAGATTCAGAGGAGGGAAAACACACACATTCTCAAAAACTCATTCACACACACAAGAATTAAGAAGCAAAATTCTTTAACTATAAGCACAATGATAGGGGAGAGGGCGTCAGATAGTAATTGTTCTCATTAGCAGGAGCAAAGAAAGTTTTCAGGATGGTATTTGAGTTCACACATGAAAGATAAGAATGAGGCAGTCATGCAAAGTGTCAAGGAAAGAAACAGGAATATTACACAGGGAAGAGAGAAGACCAGGGTGGCTGGCTCATTAAAAGGGATTACAGATGAATTAATAGAAGCTGGAGAATACCAGCTATA
>PVKS010009689.1:34887-63139 GCA_004027875.1 Aplodontia rufa
TTTTTTTTTTTTTTTTTTTTTTTTTTTTTTACTAAGAGAGAGGGATAGTAAAAGGGAGAGAAAGAGAGAATCAATTTTATTTAATTTTTCATGTGGCTCTTGTTGCTCCAACACTTCACTGTGCACATAGCATTGGGGTTGGAACCCGCATCCTTGTGCATGCCAGCCAAGTGCCACAACTGCTGAGCCACTGCTCTGGTGCCATATCCTTGAATTTGTAATTTTCCAAAACTTATTTTCTCACTCATGTATTCATAAGGCAGGTAAAGGTCGGAAGAAGTACTTTGTTCCATGTAATAGTACAACAATAAAATGTTAGTACACTTCATTGGTTATAACTCAATCACGTGCCCACACCTAATTAGCAGGGAGGCTGAGATACAACTAGGAAGACATGAAAATGATGTTTTAATACACCCTGGAACAGTACTGCATTACTAAATTTTGAGATGATGATGCTCTTGTAGATACCAAAGATATTTTGTCTCCCCATTATTTTGGGAATAGACAGGACTTGTACTAAACTAATAAATTAAATGTAAGTTACTCTTAGCTGGTATGTAGTTTATAATAGCTTTTAAAGCAGCAATACCTTAAGTATTTTTCTAAAATCTACATAAAAATAAAGAGAATCATAAACCTGGTGTAGAGAATAGTTATTTTTTTCAGAAACTATAACAACATGCATCTTGAAATCTGGGTTAGCAGGAAGAGATACTCACACTGCAATGACTTCCCTGGAGTTCTGTGCTAATCTGATTAAATTTTCATGTACGAAATGAATGTGTACTTTAAATAATGCTTGACTCCCTTTGTAACACCTATGGGTCTAATCAACTCTTGAGAAATTTCTGATTATATCTTTTCATTGTCTGATTTATAATTCACATTAATGCATTTTCCATCATGTTTCAGAAAGTCACTGCCCTGGAATCTCACCTGAGAATATGCTCTTCTGCCTTGTTCAGTTTCAATAAACATGCTGCATTAAAGAAATTAGACTGTCTGGCAGATACACAGTCCAGCCCATGCCCTTAAGTACTTTCTATCTAGCCCTAAAAGCCTTAGCTCACAGACTTAGATACCCTGAGCTCTATTTTGTTATTAATTCCTAGGTTGTTGCCTAGAGAAGTTATACTGTCCAGGAAAACTGAAGAATAAAAAAAAAATTGTCAGGGCTGAATCAGTGGCTTGGTGGTAGTGGCACTTGCCCAGCATGCACAAGTACACAGGTTCAAACCACAGCACCCATGTACACAGCTAAGTATCGGAGCAATGAAAGCCATGTGAAAACCTCACTAGAAATTGATTTTCTCCATCTCCCTCTCTCTCATTGTCCTTCTCTCTTGGGGAAAAAAAAGAAAAAGAAAAGAAAAACAAAACTATCTTTCTGGGCTTCTTTGATAGAGCCCCAGGTGCAGATATAAGTTTGTTTTGTTTTTGGTAGGAATATGCAAAGCATAATTTTCTTCCCCCAAGGAGCTAATGTTATTTCTGTTTCTGATGAAAGAGTTTGATTGGGGATCATGTGTCACCCTTTCCCCTTGTCTGCTCTAAAGCTGAGCAAGTAATTAGAAATTCATTTATGGCCTAAAAATTTATGGTCCTCATTTGTTTCTGAATCTCTTGCTTGTATATTAATCCAATATTTTGTTTTGATTTCTATTTCACTCTTTTATCATATTCTTATTGTTGCTTATGTTTTTCGAGGAAGATGATGGTCTACACAAATAAAGATTCACTTAGGCAATTGTTGAAGGAGATTACCACCAGGATTGCTCCATGTACCCATCACTTCACATATCTCTGAGTGGTCTATATTTGTGTACATGGAAATATGGATGCTGAAACTTAACTTCCACTGTGATGGTTCCAAGAAGTAGGGGTTTTGGGAAGTGATTAGGTCCAGAAGGTGGAGCCCCTGTGAATGGTATTAGTGCACTTCAAAGGGGCTGAAGAGATCAAAGTTCTGCCTTATGTCCCATGAGGATGCACTGAACTATCAATAATAAAAAGGACAACATTGGATCCATTCTGTTATGGATTGAATATGAGGTATCCCCAAAAGCTCAAATGACACTGTCCAGGTAGGCTGGGGTGAAATGATTGGGTTACGAGAGCCTTAACTCAATCAGTGAATAAATCCCCTGATAGGGCTTAACTTGGAACTGTAGGCTGATAGGGTGTGCTTGGAGGAGGTGGGTGATGGGGGGTGACTTTGTGGTGTATATTTTGAATCTGGCAAGGAGTTTCTCTCTCTGCTTCCTGGCAATGCCTCCACCTGCTTTTCTCCACCACATTCTTCCGCCATGATGTTATATCTCATCTAGAGTCTCAAGGAATGGAAACAGCCTTTCATGGACTAAGACCTCTGAAACTGTGAATCCCTAAATAAAATTTTCCTCACCAAATTGTTGTTGTGTAGTCCTTTAGTCATAGCAGTGAAAACGCTAACAAAAACAGAAATTGGTGCCAAGAAGTGAGGCTGTTGTTGTGACTAACCTGACCATGGGGTTCAGAAGCTTTTGGAGCTTATTGGAAATTGTGGGGGAAATTCGGGAAAGTTTGGTGATGCAGGGTGAAAAAGCTTTAGCTTGTTGTAAATGGAGCTTCATGGGCAATTCTTGTGGGATCTCAAAACAGCAGAATGCCTACAGACCGTGTTAAGTAAAGACAGTGCTCAAGAGGTTTCAAAGAACAAGAAGGACTCCATTAGAATTGGTCTAGAGGCCATTCATGTTATGTTCTAAGAAGTTGTCTGAATTTTGGACATGTCCTGAGACTTTCTCTGAGCCTGATTTTACAGGTGATGGATTTCTTAATCTGATGGAAGAATTTTCCAGGTGATGGGATGTGCAGTGATGTTGGGTTTTAGCCAAGTTTATGGTGATATTCAGGACCAGAAAGCAGAGTAGAAAGATTTTGAAAGCTTGGACTTGAAGGGTGGTAGTAATACTGGGGCTAAGGAAGTGGCTGTTGTTAAAGACAAAACCCCCACTAAAGAAGTGCTAAAGACTTTGCCTGGAGATAGTAAGAAAAATGGTTTCGGGGCATCTCAGGAAAAAGCAAGACCACATTCATCTCAAGCTCAAGAAAATAAAAATTCTTTAAAAGAATTTTTAGTGAATTTCCAGTGGAAAACCCTGCTTGCACAGGGGGGCCTAGGATGGCTCTTCACCGTATTCAGCAAGCCAGACACTCAGAGGTCCCTGCAACAGTGGTCCCTGGAGGCTTGGCTACTGCTTGAGTAGCCAAGTGATGGCAGTCACGTGGTGCTGGATCTGCAGGATGGCAGGATGCTGTACCTTGTAGATCATGCAGGCTTCCACCAAGATTTCAGAGAAGGCATGGAAAGCCAGGCAAAGTGTCCCAGAATTGGAGCCCCTTCTGGTGGCACTAAGAGAGTGATGCATGCAGATGTGAGGAGGAAGTTGAATCTGCGTCACTGGACACCACTGGAATTAAGAAATGCCAGTACCATGGAACACTGGCCAAGGAAAGCTGTAGGAATTGAACCCAGACAAGCCAACAGCTTGTGGAATGCAACCAGCAAGGCCATAGGGGCAGAGCTTCACAAACACTTTGGAGAACTGTGTACTCCAGATGCCTGACATGGAGCTACAGGACTTGTTTACCCAGCTGAATTTCTGTCTTACTTTGGTCACATACTTTATTTCTATGCTCCTGTTTTTGAATGAACATATCTGTATGTGCCTTTATATAATATATGTGACTTAATTTGAGTTTGTGATTTTTTTTTATAGGAATTCATACGGTGAGTTTGCCTTGAGTCTCAGTGAAGACTTGGGACTTTTGGAGGAAAATCTTGGAAATGTTAAGACTATGGGGACCCTTGAAAATAGACTAATGTATTTTTTTGCTATTGTATTGTCATGAGCTTTGAGGGACCAGGGGTGGAATATTACCATTTGAATATGACGTGTCACTCAAAATCTCAAATGACATTGTCCAGGAAGGTTGAGGTGAAATGATTGGGTTTGAGAGCCTGATGAAGATTAAGTGGGAACTGGAGGCTGGTAGGGTGTGGCTGGAGGAGGTGGGTCGTTGAAGGGGTGACTTTGGGGTGTATATTTTTAATCTGGCATGGAGTTTTTTTCTCTGCTTCCTGGCAATGCCTCGACCTGCTTCTCTCCACCATATTCTTCTGCCATGGTGATCAGCCTCACCTGGAGTCCTAAGGAATGGAGCTGGCATTCCATGGACTAAGAATTCTAAAACTGTGAATCCCTAAATAAACTTATCCTCCCCAAATTGTTCTTGTGTGGTCCTTTAGTCACAGCAGTGAGAAAGCAGACTAAATCATGTTTGTACCTTGACCTTGGACTTGCCAGCCTTCAGAGCACTCAGAAAGGAATTGCTGTTCTTTACAAGCCTCCCATTTATGACATTGGTTATAGCTGCTGAATTGATTAAATCAGTGGGGAGGAACACCTCCTTGTGTAGCCACTTCAGAAATGACTTTGTTTCTGTCCAAGCTTATTTTAAGACTTACATGAGATACACAAATATCACCTCCACATTGCTGTATATATATAAAAAAGATCTTAAGGCAACTTCCTGGAGTGGAGCAGCATGGTGCCTTTATGTCTATCAATCAGAGTACGCCTCACCTTGTGCTAAGTTGTACACACACGCACATGAGCATGTTCCTTGGGTTTAATCCTAAAAACATACTGTATTTTAAAAGCATAAGAAGGAAAAGACAAATTAGCATGGATAGGAAAGGGCATCTAATTATAAAGCTTAAAAGTGGAAACGAGACAGTACGTAAGCAAATCTACTACAGCAATAATGGAATTAGGAGTTCACTGACTTTCTTTTTCTTAGGCTCTGTATATTCCATCAAACTCTTAGAATCTTTGAGGTTTTGAGAGAAGGACAAAAGTGCTGAGCACAGGAAATCTCAAATAACTGCTTAGGACATATAGGCTTTAGAGCTATTAGCTTGAAAAGGGAGCAACTGTAATTAAGAAAAGTTGTGTACTACTTCACACTTTACAAACTGCTTTTCTGTGCAGTGGTTTATTTAATTTTCAGGGAAAATGGAAGAACAAAAACCAAAGAATGAACAAACTTTGGAAAGTGAAGGCGGGCTAGTCCTCTGATGCCACAGTTCTGGAATGTGCAGGTCAGAGAGGTTAAATTACTGCTGAGTATTCTGTGGTTGGTTAACAACCCTGTGCTAGGTTAGCATCTTCGGAGAGATTGCCTCATTCTAAGCCTGAAAGTAGCTTCAAAATTAAGCTATTAATTATTTTTCTAGCTCCCCATGCCTGACTATACAAAAATGATTAGGTCTGATAGTCTAATTTTAGCAAACAATAGTATCAGTGTTGTATTATAAAGTTATTTGGGGTCACGTTTAAAAAGTACTTTTTTAATAGTCTCTGCATTTTCACTGCAAATTTATAAACATTGATTTTGTAATGGTAAAGTGCAAAGTTAACTTTGATCTTGGCTTTTATAATTCTTTTATCTAGCTTTCTAATTTCTATATAACTAGTATTTTGTTTGTACCTCTAGACCACAAAACAATTGCTTTATACTTAATAATGAGACAAACATAATTAAAATGTCAAAAGAGGAGTTATTTTTAATCTAACGTGCAAAAGTAGTACTCTGTAACAAAGTGCTTTACTTTCTTCTTCATTACTTAAAATAGAAAAAGTAGTTTAGTGCAATTGAAAAAAAAACTTTGGAATGCTAATCTTACTCTCTATAATTTCCCTTAAGGAATAATTTAAGGAAATATATTGATCAATAGCATTTCCCACATTTTCATATTTACACAATGCACATTAGGTGTATGCACATAGAGTAATATAGTCCCTTTGGGGTGATCTGGATATGCCTGCTGTAGTCAGGAGCACGTAGTCCCCTCGCCACCCCTCCTGGTCATGAAGCATGTCAAATGTAATGAGCAGCAGAGCAGAGCTGGCTTGTGGAAACTTCTCTTCCTTTCTCTGCTTCACTGCTTCCTGTCTTGACCTAGGAAACATATACCAGCATTTTACCATCACACTTAAACTACCAAACAAAGCAAGTTATACCTCTAATCAAGTTCAAGGAGAAAAAGAAGCTGTAATTACTTTGTTTTAAGTCAGAACTGACTCCTATTTGTTTTAATAAAATAAAAAAGCACTTAACAATATTAATCCAAATGTTCAGTGTTAAACTAGTATTTCCTTGAACCATTAAAAGCATTAGACGTCCAAATTTTAAGTAAGACAATAAGTAGATATTTCTCAGCCAAATATTTTCATTATTAAAAAGGTCCAAGAATTGAACATGAATAAGATAAAGTTATAATTAACATTTTCTGTATTACAGTAAATTTCCATAGGATGCCTGCTTCAAATAAGAAGTGAATTTTCCATTTTTATGAAATAATTCCTGTGGAGAAAATATAATTAATAACTAAATTAATTCCCAAACCAGAAAACATCTTCACAAATGCAGAACTGAAAGGAAACGATTTTTATTATTGCAAAGGTATTAAACCAGAAGGTGAGTTTCATCACAATCTGCTAAGGATTCAGTCAGAAAGCAATCCCTTCCTTTTGTATAACCAGGCAGAAATAACATGTTAAAAAGGTGTTCTCTAGGTAAATAGTAACCAGTGCTCAAGGAAAAGCAGGGATAGCATCATTTGTTACCTGAAGTTCATCCTATATTCACCTGGTAATTGAGATGACCATCTGTGATTGCTCACTGTCTTGATGCAAAAACAAAAAACAACAACAAAAAAACTTTCCACCTATTAAGGAATAGGGAAACAGTGAGTTTTTCAACGAGGAAGGAGGCGACCAGTTCAGTGTGGTTTGGCTATCCTCCAGAAGAAACTGGGAGTATGTGCTTTCTTCCTTGATGTTTCTGTTTCGCAGTGAGGATACCAGTTTTTAACAGAAAGATATTTCTTGGGTGTTAAAGCTGCCTGGAAGCTGACTTAATTAAAAAAGAAAAAAGAATTTCATCCATTTTCAAAAGACACCAAAGGAACTTCAAAACTATAAAAGTCTAACTACTCTAAATACTCAAATGAAAGGAAGGGGAGAAGTCTCTTCCCTTATGTTCAATAGGGAGAATTATGTATATTCTGTGTTTATTATAATATTTCATACAGATTATTTTCCAAACAGAGAGATGAGGTTTTCAACATGTTCTACTGAACAACTCATATCATAAAAAGCTCATGTGGGGCCTCCTTTCTCATGGGCAAGATTTTGTTCTTGGAAATATAGTATTTAGTTTTACTAAAAGTTATTGCTTGTTCGTAGTTACTATTAGTAACTCCAGTAAGTATTGAAAGATTTATGGGCATATGGCGGGGGAGTGAGTGTCATGCACAGTATTAGTGGATATTACTTTCAGTGGGCACATAGATGTATTGGAGTGAATTTGCTGTGTTATTGCTAAGTAACAACTTTTCCTTACAGGTCCTGTCTTAAAGCCTTCATTTTGACCTATTGTAGTATCTAGAGCATCTAATTGCCGTATTACCTCCTTTGCAAATTGTTTACATGTGCATGCATGCATAAGCATTAAGCAATCACTAATGAAATTTCCCAGAAAGCAAGGAGGGAGACTTTTATTGAGCTTGAAATATTAAGTCCTAACATTAAAACATTCAAATTATTTTTAAAGCAAGTATTTATTGCTTTAAGCTTATAATTGAACTATCTTTGAAAAGTTAAGGATACAGTGATATATCTTTATTATATCATAATATAAATTGAATTGAATATGCATGAACATGTTTAAATTGTAATGATACCTACAGGAACAATTATTATTCAGACTTCAATCTAAGAAGAATTGCATCTATCATACTTCAAAGATAAATTGGTGCCATCAATTATATGTGTGTTTGTGAAATTAATGTCTGTATGGATATATATATGTGGAATTATATATCTCCATACACATATGCATGCAAAATTAATGGCTGTTCTCTAATTGATAGGCTGTTAATAGACCTTTGATACCCTCAGCTGATTCAATACTGCATTTTATGACTTTACAGAAAAATAATGGATTTAGGGCATTAGTTTTCATTGGCTGTATCCTTCAAACTCTGTAGCAGCTACATATACTGATGAAATTTCTGATTTGTAATTTTAGATTACAAGATAGCATTGATATAAAAGCAATGAATTTGTAGTCACACACTGTCTTCATCCTAGTTCCAGTAATTATTAGTTGTGTGACCTTGAGTCAGTTACTTACACTCTCCATATCTCAGCTTCCTCATCTTTAAAGTGAGCATAATTATAATAGTCTTCTAA
The DNA here is from genome assembly GCA_004027875.1 of Aplodontia rufa. NCBI lineage: Eukaryota > Metazoa > Chordata > Mammalia > Rodentia > Aplodontiidae > Aplodontia > Aplodontia rufa. The sequence goes on from PVKS010009689.1 coordinate 43,194, forward strand.
TAGGTAGTGGCCAGAATTCAGTTAGTTAATTCCCAGGGAAACAGCAAGCACAGCACCGTAAATAGGGAGTTTGTGGTTGCGTGTTCCAGTTTCTGCTTTGCAGATATCTATGAGGATTGTAAGACAAGATACTAACACGTATGTTTGAAGTTCTTGTCTCTCTATTAAAAAAATAAAATAAAATAAATAAGATGAAATTTCAAAAGCCCAAATACTGGTGGTCTCATGTTCATTCTTTCTAATTGACTATGAATTAATAATCACATTGTTTCCACAGGCTCAAAGGCAATCGTGCCTGAATTATCTCATATATTGAAGATATCTTGACAGCATTCAGATAAGCAATAGGAGTTTACACCAAGATCTGCAAGTATAATTTCCTGTATTCTGGATTTACAATAGTACTCTTAAAATATTTTTAATGAGAGAACTCTTTATTTATGCACATCCATATATAGACCTCCAATATTTAGGAGGGATTAAGCAAGTCCATTTGCCCCTTCCAGATCATCCTCATATGCTAACAGAGGTTGCCTTTAGTGTTTCCCTAGAGAACTCATGGGTCCAGCAGAGCTTAGTCAAAAACTTGTGTTTTTTGGCTCCATGCAATGCAAGAGGTCACTAAAATATATTTCTTAGTCTTTTTTCTGATCTTCCTAATCTTTTTTTTAATATGTATTAAGGAGTTGAGTTGTTGTACAATGCATACAAAGTAACAATATGATATGCATTTGATCCTAAACCATAGTTACCCCCACATTGTCCACACCCCAGTCCCTTTATTCTTCTATATTATGGTACATGTATATATATGTGTGTAAGTTTTCCAGAATTCAATGATTGAATAACTATCATTTGACTACTCAGGGGGTAAAGAGTATGCTACATTTTTGATTATCTCCTTGATCCCTCCCCATCCTCCTTCCCTCCCTTCCCCCACGTTTCCCTTCTCCTCTCTCCTACCTACATGTCTATAGTTCCCCTGGATTAAGTGTCACTATGCTTTTGGTGGATCTAATACATGAGTTTGATTACTTTTCAACCAAACCTGGATTTAACTCCAGCCTCCACAATTGAGGAAAAACAGTTGACCTTTGAGGATCTGGGTTTGGCTAACGTTGTTCAACATGATTTGTTCCACTGCCTAAACTTAACTGAAGTTTTGTGTCTTTTGGCCAACATTTCTCCTTTCCTCATCCTTCAGCATTTATTATTTATCAAGTAAAAATAAATAAAATAAATGTTTAAAAAAATATAAAATTCACGCATACACACACATACACACACTCTCCAAATTTGTGTGATTGTGGCATGATTGAAAGGGTTACCAAATATTCTTCAATATGATTTGGTTTTGATGCTGAATCTATCAAAATTGACCATGACTTTTCAAGTTAAGAATGCCATCAGTTTCCTAAAGTTGTGCTATTATTATTTGGAAATACAAATGCTAAGAGATCTAAAGGAGCTTCCATCTCCTGCTGGGGTGGAATTAAGCAGAAGGAAATGATCCTAAGCCAAGACTCCTGGAATTCTGAGCTAAGATTTTCTCAGCATAGTTTTGTTATGCTGAAGTAATGAAGCAAATGCCCCCAATAATGCAGTACTGCTTGTTTCAGATGACACTCCTAGTCCCCTTCCCAAAGCTTCCCCAAACCATTTCAATTTAGCTTATCTGATACCCAAAACAACAGGAAAGAGAAAGGAGAGGGTGAGAAAGAGAAAGAGGAGAGAATGAGAGAGAGAGAGGGAGAAAGGGAAGGAAAAACAGAAATGGAAGAGGAGAAGGTGGAGGAAGATGTTATGAACAGGCCTGGATTCACAAGTTAGGGTGTTGAATGATTTCTGTTTGAGTTGATTTATGAAGGACTATTGGGGTCCTGGTTCACCTATCGTCTGTGCAAACTGTAACTTTTCTCCAACGTTGTTTCTTGTTTTCCTCACCCAATTCACGTGACTATTTAAGACTTATAGTCCCTTCGTTGGAAGCTAGAATACATGGGGAAGCAGTAGGGTAGAAGGCTAATCTAACAATATATTCAAATTGTATGATTCTCAATGCAATAGGGGGATGGCTCCCTAGGTTACTTGGAGGCGTAGGGAGGGGAAAGGGGAGGGTGGAGGGTGTATGAAGAACTCCTAGGAGACTGGAGAGTGGGAATATGGGGGAACCATCTCATAAGCAGATGTCATTCCTCCACGAGATACCCATTTAACGCATGAATTCTTCTGGGGGAAACTGCAACAGTGGAAACCCAACCTGGGCATCCATGATTTGGCATTACCCCTGGATAACTAAGTATATATACATTCGTTATTGATGGTTTGATAATGTTTCCCCCTCAATTGTATCACTATATACATCTAATGAAAAAAAGAAAAAAAACCTAACTGCTGCCCTCTGATTTTAGGGAATGTATCCTATAATCCCTTATTCATTGTCTTTTATGACAAAGTTTATCCAATATGAATAGAGTGAGACATAGCAGTCTAAGGAATATTTAGAGCTTGCCTCCCTCACTAGAACAAATCCATTTGTCTGGGAACTTAAGTGAACTTAACCCTAAAGTTGCTATACTCTTTTAATATGTAACCTCTGTTGGGTGATGCCTACTCTTCTCTCTCTCTCTTACCTCAGATTTTCTCCCATATGATGGTCTGAGCCTCACCATAAAGACTCACTAGACTTCACAGCAATCTTAGATTCATACAATATCATCCAACTCTTAAGATTATTACAAAATACATAGAGTCAAATTTGTGAATAAAATGGCACATAATAAAACTTAATTTTATGTGAAATTTATAAAAATAGCAAGTTCAAAGTTACTATAATACTAAAGACAAAAATTAAATTGTACGATTATTTTTTCTCACAAACCTAAATCAATAAAACAGTGATACTGACAATTTGGTAGCAGCAAGTCAGGTGAAATACACATGTAATAACCAAAGATGTCATATTCATTTTACACCCAAGTGACATTACCTTTAAGGCAGAATGTGCTGTCTCAAATAGAATTCCACGGTCTAAAAATAATGCTTAACCACTAGATAGATTAAGCATATATACGAATGGCAGGCGAGGGCTGAATCTCACACATCAGATGTTTCCAGTCACACTACACACATGAGTGATGCTGCATCCCATCAATACAAGATAGTAACCAATTTTCTCATATAAAATATGTAGGTGTATTTGAAGCTGTCCCTCTATTTTTACCTTGAGTCTTTGGTACAAATACAACGTTTCTTAATATTAATACTAATTTTCACAGCCACACATTATAAAATGTCTTATGTCACATGAGAGTATTAGCACAAAGGAGTGAACCAGAAAGGAAGCTGACCATGGTTGTATTATTGCCTTTCAGGTCAAGTTTGCCTTCCCTGAGGCTATGGCTGGGTGTTCAGTGAACTGACATTATAAGGCTCATCACCTTCCTTTTCCAACCTGCTCCTAGAATTTAAATAAAATAGTTTTCCTTTCCTTTATATGCTCTGACTGTTAAGGCTTTTAAGAAACACGTGTGTGTGTGTGTGTGTGTGTGTGTGTGTGTGTGTGTTGAGGTGGGGAAAAGTATAATATGACATAATTTGCTAAGACAAATGATCAATCCATCAGCCCACATCATAGCAGAGTCTAATGATCATATCACTTGGTGTCATGGTTTAACAATATATCCATACGTCTGTTAAGTCCTATAAAGAACCACTTAAAGATACGAGGTAAAATATAATTCAACAAAACTAGTTTGCAATATTGAATGATCAGTTTAGCAATTGCCTAAATCCCTTTGGAGGAACTTTTGGAAAGATTACCTTTCTTTCTCTTCACTTCCTTAAGTGTTTCATTGCATTCCACAAGATGTAATGATCTGGAAATAAGTTTTTTTTTTATTTTTTTAGCAAACGTGACTGGGAGGGTGAGTTGGAATGCCAGTGGCATAAAAGAATCAGATTTCCTAGAATTTTGGCCAGGTGTCCATTCAGAGAGCACAATCACTAAGCCAGGTAAAAACAGTGGAATGAAGGATGCACTCTGAATCTGTGCTTAGTATCACACCTGTGAGACAAAAGGCCTTTTATCCCTCATTGAATGTTCTTGAATTGGAATTATTAGACCAAAGTGGATACTAGAATTTGAGAAAGAAAATGAAATTATAAATTAGAAAAACACAAAACACAAAAAGGGAAAAGGGAAATATGACAATAATTAATAAACAAGCAACCATTTAGCTTTTATTGCAGTGCTAGACATGCTGTGAATTCACACAAATACATATTGAAGCATGAAAATTGTTGTCAAACAGAGAAAAAAGTAGTTTGGGTACTGGGACACTGTATCTTTTCTCACTTGCTATATAAGTGGATATGGATAAATAACTTATTTAGGTCTCATTTATTTTATATATAAAATTTTTAAAAATCAAGGAGTAATCATACTAGAACTAAAAGATTTCTAAATATATCCTGCATAAATATATACGTTTATATACATATACCATGCAAATAAATTTATGAGCATTAAAAATTAAGTAGACTTTGGTCAAATTCTAAAAATTCAACTAGTTGTTGGTTCTCCCTAGTAAAGTTTTCTTAATAGCTTATCATTTCCACATAGAATTAAATTTTAATGTTTAAATGTCCATAGATTCAGTTATACAAAAGCAGTGTATTTTTCATCACAGAATCTCTATTCTGATGTTAATATCCAATGTTGGTCAAAATCTTAAAACCAACGTTGGTTTAAGACAAATGATGGAGCCAGAACCCCATACAGTAGTTGAGAAAAGAAATAATGATGAATGTTGTCTCTATGTTTCAGTTAAAAATCACAAGTATTGGCTTAAGCAGTGGTTCAGCGGATTTGGTGCTTGCTGACATGTGAAAGTACGCGAGTTCAATTCCCAGCATCACGTACAGAAAGAAGTCTCAGAGCAATGAAAGCCACATGGAAAAACCAAATAAAATTAATTCTCTCCTTCTCTATCTCTCCCACTGTCCCTCTCTCTTAAAAAAGGAGAAGAATCACAAGTGTTGAATTCCATAAGTCAAATTCAATATTCTGAATCAAAGTCAACAGTTTGCAAAATCAAATTTGAAATTTTATTATTTGCATTTCTAATAAGGGACAACCATTTACTTGGAAAATGTTTAATGGATCTTATTTAAGTACTCATACAACAAGTTATATAGTCCTCATGAAGAAGTAAGCATAAAGTAAATTAAATGCAATGAATGAGTCGAGTTTAGTAGCATGTTATGTAAGATAAAGAAATAGAACATGCATATGACAAATTAGGCATATATACCTGCAGAATCCTTAGAAAAATGATAATTAGGTTAACATGTGGCACAGTATAGGGAAATTCTTACTAATATTTTATTTTTTGTCAAGAATGAATTGGTTGAGAAAAGAATTATTAAAAATGGAAACTACACATAAAATGGAAAAGGGAAACACTATAGCTATGATAAATATAAATAACGTTGCAGGAAATGTTTAGGTGGCCTTTTGTACAGACTACGTGCAAGCACAAAGTTGGATAAGATTTGGCAACTGGATTGGCAGCCTGGGGCTATGGTAGCAAATAACCACAAAATCATTGGCTAACACACACAGATTCCTTCTCTTACAGTTCTGGAGGCTAGAAGTTGGAAACCAGGTTGGAAACCAGCAGGATTGGGTCCTTTTGGAGACCTCTGAAGGAGGATCCATCCATGCACCCAGGTTTCTGGTCCACCTTCTGAGTGTATTGAGCAACTCTTGGCTTTTAGATATATGAATTTAATTACAGCTTCATCATCACCTCAAAGTCTTCCCTGCGTGTGTCTCTAGGTCTTGTCTCTTTTTGATGCTAGTCTATTGGAGTGATGATCTGTGCAATGCGTTGCTTCATCTTAGCTACTCTTGCGATTACCCTTTTCCAAATAAAGTCATGTTCAGAGGTACAGTGGATTACTTTTCAACATATCTTTAGGGAGAAAATAATCAACACATCACAAAGAAGCTGGAAACTCCAGTGGCTCTTCTTTTCCTGAGAGCTTGAACTAAAAAAATTCCACCACACAGAATGAGGCAGCCAGAAAATAGGACTGTTTCAAACTCTACATCAAGTGCCAGAGGGAGGCATCTTCCTTAAGAATCTGTAATCAAAAATCTTCACGAGGACATGCCATAAGAATTCACAGTTTTTCTGTGCTTCTAAAAAACTCTAGAGGGTATGTTTTAATGGTGCAGGAATGTCATGCTTTCAAGAAAATGGAAGAACAAAAAATACATATATATGTTTATATATAAATGTATATGTGTGTATTTTTATTTTTTCCAGAGAGAACACTCTTCAAACCAGACACCAAAAATTAGTAAACATAAAGATTCACAGGAACATAAACTTATGAGGCTTATTATCCATGTAAGAAACAAAGGCATCATGCCAAGAGCCAAATGAACAAAAGTAAATCATACTCAGATGCATACAGGAAATATCAAGAGCACAGCATAGAAAAATAGTATGTGCCTTTCAACTGCCCAAATAAAACTGCTGACTGAAAATATGAATAAGCTAGGATTGGTGGTACATGCCTGTCGTCCCACTGACTCGGGAAGCTGAGACAGGATGATCACAAGTTCAAACCCAGTCTCAGCAAATTAGAAAATCCCTAAGCAACTTAGTGAGACCCTGTCTCAAAATAAACAATAAATAGTGATGGGTTGAAGCTCAGTGGTAAAGCACCTCTGAGTTCAATCTCTAGCAGACACAGATACACACACACACACACACACACACACAGAGACACACACACACACAAAACCCACACACACAAAAAAAAGTATGAGTAAGAAAAAGGGACTTTGAAAGCAGCCAAGCATATTTGAAAACAACCAAAAACTTTAAGAAGAAAAAGAAATCACTTCAAATTAATATTTAAATGGACAATTAATCAGCTAATCAGATACAGCTCAAAAGAACAATGGCTGAGAAGATAACTAAAATATATTACAGTTCTGATTATAAAATAAATGTTGAAATGAATGGAAGAACCATTTTATCATTTGGGTAATATGTACGCCAGTAGGAAAGCAGAGAAAATGCTATAGAGTGATTATTAAAGAGATACTTATAGATAATATATCAAACTTTGCGAAACTCATGCATTCAAATTCAAGACTCTCAAAGAATACCAAATAGATGAATAATTATATATACATATGTGTATATAGATATAAAAAAAATTTCAAGAGCGAAGCATCTAACAGCCAAGAAAAAAAAAATCACAGCATCCACATTTGCATTCAAAATTTGTTCCAAAGGAATAACTTTAGACAGCCAAATTTTCTACCACCATAGTGAAAATGAAAAAAAATTCTACAATAATATCTATAAATTTGTGACTAGTGCCATCTCAAAAAGGAGAAATCTATAGATATTCATGGTAGAAGAAAAGATCCCAACAAATTACCTAGGAAATAAGAAGGATAGTTAAGCAAAAGTAGTATAACATGTAGGTAAAACTAAATTAAAAATTAAGCAATAGTAATATATATGTTTTATGCAGTTAAAGTTACATCGATCTTGTACCTAGAGTAACCATATTATTGCTGAGAAAATTTGCTGTAAATTTTTATCAAAATAAAAAAATAAATCACAGAATAAATAACTTTGTTTAATTTTCATGCAATTTCAGAACATGCAAAACCAAAGAAGAATTTTAAAAGTTAGGCTTCCATGTATAGCAAAGTTACATGTAAAAAAGTGAGAAATTAACAAAAGATTGTGATGATATGTTCCTTCTGAACAGGGGAAGGGAAATGGGATTGGAAAGACAGACACAGGAGTCTCTACTATTAGAACTTAGAAATCTTTATTAGTTATGATTCATAGAAAATTACAGCTATTTTAATGTTTTTTATTAAAATTAATATTTATAATATTTCATGTGTGTTCAAAAACATACCACACATGGCTAATCTAAAAGGCAATTAGATAGTTGGAAGAATATACTAAATTTAGAAATTTAGAGATAATGCTGACAACTGAAAATTTCCTATAACATTTTTTCATATCTTGTATCTTCTGAAATGTGATTTTTGTCTTCCAAAGTCACTTGCCATGGTGATTATACTTATCTTTGGACAGAAGACTGAGCAGTGATGTATTAATTTTGCCTTTCTCTATACTTCTAAACTTGCTTTGTACAGACTGATAAGTTGTCTTATTTTCAGAAGTGGTAAGTTCAGAATGGATGTATACATACGTGTGTATGAGTATTAATCTCCAAAAGGATCAAATATATAAAAGTATATTTCTAATCAAATGCATATTTCTGATCATTGTCTTTAATAATCAATTTATGAAGTATTATTTATGATTCTTAAAAATTGTAGTTTTTTCCCCTTGGTAATATTTGGATGAGTAAAAAGTAATCTCTAGGGCATCTTGAGAACAGTAATAGATATTGTCACTGTGGTTAATCTATGATATGTTTAATTTAATCCCATTCAATATTATATTTTTCTCTAACCCTCATAAAATTTGATGCAGCTAAATTGAGAGAAATATATACTGTAGATCTATAGAAAATATGCTTATACCCAAATTGCTATACATTTACACATTCATATTAATATTGAAAGTGTATAAAATGAAAGCTGATCATATAAAATAAAGGAACATATTAAATATGAAAGTGAACTGAATTATTGAAATTTAGTATCCAGTTTGACTCAATTTCCTCAAACCTAAAGTAAAATAATAAATCTGATATATTAATCACACAATTCATTATCAGGGAGGAGTAACTTCTAAGTTGTCTTCATATTTTTGAAAATTTTTTGTTCTCATTTATTAGTCATTTCATTGACCGCTACCAGTTGGACTTATTTTCAGAGGCTCTGTCAGTTATTTTGTTAATTCTTGCACCTTGTGCTTATAAAAGTTTTGCCAGGAGATTTTTACTCTAGCGTCACTATTATCTCTTTGAATTTAAGATGATCTTATTAAATATCACAACAATAACTAGGATGGTGCTGAGTCTAAAATTTTAATGCATGAACTTAAAGAAATACTGGCCCCTGTAATAAATAGTTTCCACTGGAAAAGTTTATCACAAGTGCATAGACCATACTCAGAAAAGTCATATGCTAAAACACACTTCAAATTATCCCTTTGCTTATTAAGCCTCACATATTAACTAATATGTAAAAGTAAAAAAAATACCTACTAAATATAAGCAATTTCATAATATGTTTCTAATCATGTCTCCAATGAGATTTTATAGATGTGGTAATTGGGAGAGTTAAAAATTATGCTCTCTGACAGAGACAGGTATAGTTGAATTTCCATATAACTTATTGAAGGATATACTTCATTTCAAACAACATAGTTAAGTGGTATTACTGAAATTCTGCTCAGAATGTTTTCAGCCCTTGTCAATATTTTTTCCAACAAAAGTGCATAATTCAAAATTTGGTCATAAAAATCATATGGAAGAATAATTTTAATGTGATTTAAGAGAGAACACAAAAATTGGAAAAATAATATACATAATTATTAGATTTATTGGAGGTTGGTAGAGCATGAAAATTTCCTCACTTGAAGAACCTAAATGAGGAGATTGCTTTAATGCATGTGTCCTCTGGTTTTATGTAAAAGTGTGGTGCATGAGCTTTTTATTTCTATGTCTCTCACATTCAATTAATTTTCTCTCCTCTATGTTCTATTTTCTTTACTTTCCAAGACTGTCAACAGATAACTGACTCAATGCCCATGTTAAAAAGAGCATATGTTAAAATAATGATGTTATCCCTATTTTTGATGCTTTGATTTTTCTTCTATTATACATATTTTCAAGCCTTTTATAATGAACATTAATTTATTTGCATGCTAAAAATAATTTAGCACCTGAAAGTATTAGGTGGAATAGCAAACTAAAATCTCTATAAATTAAATGTTTAAAAATTTGCTCCCAACGATGTCATTCTTTATTTAAGGATTTAAGGATTTGTTTTGTACCTAGAGTCATGACATGTGTTAAATAAATACATCATAATCCAGTCGCATTCCACTATCAGCTATATGACTAATTATTTTTATTGCATTAAAAATCCCTTTGCTTACAGATTTCCTCTACCTTTTCCTTCCTTGTTCTGCTGCCTTTCCCATCTCTGGTGGATGGATCATGGTTCTGTCTTGAGCCGCCCTCTCTTCCCATTGGGACACTTTTTAGCTGATCTGAAAATAACTTCAGATACCACCAAGCACCACCTGCATGCTAATGATTCCTTAGAGTCACAAATGATGAGCAGACATCTCCACAGAAATGTAAAAACAGAATTCTATGAGTGCAGCCTTCATTTTCAAATTGCCACCTTTGATAGCATGGATGGCAACCAAGTCATCAAAATACACTTTATTTCATAATTGTTTTCTCTATAAAGAACAGTATTGTTTTCCAAGTCATCCAAATCATAAACCTTAGAGGTCTCCAACATACCACATTTTCCTTACTTTAATCTTCATTCATCAATCAATCCTATAGATTTTATTTCCTATATTGATGTCTAATCATGTCTCTATTCAGGACTCTGTATTACTTGGCAGGTATTTTTTTTTTTCCTGAGCTGTGGTCTCAGTTTTCCAAATGTTCTACAGATCTGGATTCCCTTTTCACTCATAAACCTTTTACACCTGTATCAGAGTGATTTTCCCATGACATAAATATGACTATCTCACACCTTGGCTTGAAACAGATCTATGGATTCTCAAATTGTAAATCAGTGATTGGCAAACGATGGCCAACTGCAGCTTCCACCTGTTTTTGTAGTTTCATTGGAATCAGCCATGCTCATTCATTTTTTTCCTTCTACACAGTTGTTTTGTTATGATGACAGCAATAAGTAGCTATGACAGAGACCATGTGCACTAAAGCTTAAATATTTAGACCTTTATGGAAAATTGCAATAACCTGCTTGATACCCTAATTCCTTGATGTTTAGTGTCTGTCCTATGTAGCTGAGTTCCTTGATATTTTCAAATCGTACTATAGCTATCAGTATAAGTGCACACCAGAATATTGCTATCATTTTATACACCACCAGACAGTTGCATGTGTATAATTCGTAAATTTACAGACCATCTAATGTTGAAAATATTTTTAACCTTGTTGCATGATTTTTTTTTTTGCTTGAATTGCATACTACACATTTGTGTTATAGCCTAAACCCTCCACTTGATCACTATCAGATCTTTTAAGATTTTGATCACTTTGCATCTTGCCTACAAAGCTGGTCCCCGGGTAACCAGCCTACGATGACTTTGTGTCCATATGTCCTTTACCCACTGTTTAGCACATAGGAAGAACTCCTACTTGTTTTGGTTATACAATAACTCACTGTCTATCTCCCTCTCTCTCTCTCTCTGTCTCTCTTCACAGAAGCAAAGGATACCTCTTATTGTTTCCTTAAAACCTAGCATGTAACCTAATGCCCATCGCACAGTGGGCACTCAGCCAATGTTTGCGGTGCCCATGCATGCATGAATTCATGATAACTGTGTATCATTATGGAGAAGATTTTATTTTGGAAAAAAAAAAAGGAATTGTCATCCACGTTAGAGTGAATTTTTGCTCCATATTTTCCTTTCCCTCTATAAACTTTCATTTTTCTCAAAGCAAAATACATTTCTGATTCAATTTACTTTTCAGATTCCATTCAATCCTTCACTACATTCTGTTTATCTTTGGTGCTCTTTCCTTTTTTCTTCCTAGTGGTTTACATTGACTTATAGGTGTAAGACTCCGTTACTCTCATTCCGTTTTAGAGATTTTTTTTTCTCCTTTCTTGAAGTTGATTTCTACCAGCTTTTCCTTGGACAGCTTTCATTCTAAGAACCTAACTTTATTCAAGTCTAATTATAACCCTGGCACTCTTGGTTCTCAGAGAACACATTACAGAATTTGTTGCAGAAAACAAATAAAACAACAAATCTGTTGAAATTATGGAGTTGTGGAACAATGCTTTCATAGCTCACAATTGATTTTGTTTTCATGTACATGTCTCCGTAGGAGATACAGAAAGATGCTCTATTCCATTCTCAGTTAATAACTTTTCCTTCCCTGTATTGTTAGCTGGGTACTTTTTTCTCTATTACAAAATGAGGAAAAAATAGCTTGAGGACAGAAGTAAAGAAATTGTTTAAAAACAATAAAATTTTTATGGAATACTTTTAGGCAAAGAGATGAGATCACAAAACTGCCCTACTTCTTGCCACTGCTATTATATGTTTGAATTAAACAGAATCTTTTCCTCCTTTCAGTAAAAACAACCTGAGTGAAAGCAAATATGATCATATCTATTAACTGTATCTGATTTTGGAAAAAGTAACATAAACATATTCATTGAATGGCTCCATAGTCCTAGCAAGAAGATAAACACACAAAGGTGTAGGTTTCAGCTTCCATGTTATTTTCAGCATTGCATCTAAAGAGTCAGAGAAACAGTTTAGACAGCAGGACTGTGATTTCCACGTAGTGAAATAAGAATTCAAGGAACCAAGAGTTCATCCCAGACTTCACACACGTGTGTGCACCCAGACTCCCACACGCATACATACAGCAAGGTGTTTAAGTTAAGGTAGGTGCACATGTAAGAGTAATTCCTTAGATAGGAAATCAGAAAAAGAGTCAGGTGTGGTGGCGCATGCCTGTGATCCCAGCAACTCAAGACGATGATACAGGAGAAACACAAGTTCAAAGCCAGCCTCAGCCACTTAGCGAGGCCCTGAGCAGCTTAGGGAGACCCTGTCTAAAATTAAAAAAATAAAATAAAAACAGACTGGGAATGTGGCTCAGTGTTTCAGCACCCATGGGTTCAATTCCTAGTGCAAAAAAAAAAAAAAATCAGAAAAAGCTACGTGACCTCGAGGTTATGGTTACGGTTGGGTCAGTTTCCAAAGTTTCAATCCATGGTCATTTGGTCCTTTTGCTTTGAGCTTTGATGAAGCAGTAGTTCATGGTTGGGAATGTGTGCTGGAACAGAGCCACTCACCTCACAGAGGCCATGAATTAAAGAAAGACGGAGGAAGGAAGGGGCCAGCGTGTGGCAGGACTTACACCCTAGAACCTACTTCCTTGTTTTTCATTCTGTTCTAAAGATCCTCCAAGAGTTATATTCTACATATTATGGAATAAAAACTAAAGAGTAGTTAATATACTAGAAGCTAAATGCGTATCAATACTGCATTACAAACTTCATTTAAAAGTTGGTATGGGGGCTAGAGAGGCTCAGCAGTAGACCACTTTCCTGGCACGCATGAGGACCCAGGTTAGATCCCCAGCATCACATACACAACTAAGTGGAGGAAAAACAGAAACCAGATAAAAAAAAATAATGATCTCTTTCTCTCTCTTTCTTTCACTCTTTCTTTCAAAAATAGTCCAAATTGTGACATCAATAAATATGTATATTTATACTTATCAATTAAATAATATAATAAAGAAATTGCAAATATGGAGGCCTGCAGAAAAGCCAGAGTGACAACAGAATAATTTCACTACACAGACACGCATACACATTATGAATGAACGGACAGTTCCAGATCTATGAGAAAAAATGGTTAAAATCTGCTTTCGTTACTTGAATCATTGCAATAAAGCACTTGCAATTCCTGTTTTCATAAAAATCAGTATTTGCTAAATTAAATTTTTGAGCTACTTCTGGTAGTTTGGAGCATTTATAAACTATATATTTTATCGTTTCACCCTCTCTTTTGCAAGCAAATGCTTGGTCACTGATCTACACCCACAACCCTCAGCTATACTTCGTAAGCATCCCTTCCACCAAAGAAGATTTCTTACACACGTCCTGTGCTCTCTCACAATTTTATTTATTTTACAATCTGGCCTTTGTTTCCCTGACACTTAGTTGTATGTGTGGTCCTGGGGTTTGAACCCAGGACTTTGAGCATGCCAGGCAAATGCTCCAAACTCTGAGTCACCGTACCAGCCTCAAGAATAAAAGAATTCTGTGAACAAATATTCCCAAACAAAAAGTTAAAAAATTCCCAATTCATTAACAAAAGCCTAATTTTGTGCTGAAATATAATCACAGATTCTTACAGGTTGAGATTGAAGGAAGGCAAGAATGTCGAATGCAGGAAGAAAAGAAGAAGGACACATCATTTAACATTTAAATCTGCGTGTAAAAGTTATGAATTAGTTTTAAAAATTAATGAATATTATATCGTTACTCTAAAGAAAAGAACATAAAGGGGCTTTATTCCATGAATACATGCATTATAAAATCTATTAGATTAATAGTCATCTATTAAAATTGAAATCATTTATTAACAAATATATCAAAAAGGCAAATATTAAATTATAATATAAAATACCTAATAAAAATTTTAATAAACTAGTAATACTTTAAAATCAGAGCTGATATTCTGCTTGTACAGGCAAAAATGTTCAAGCATATTAGCTATTAGAAATACTGAACTGTTTCCATGTTCATTCATAAAGAGAATATTAATAATATTAATTCCCTCTGCATGGTTTTAGAAATTAGACAGATATTGCAATTTTAAGGAATTCTTTTTGGAGTAAACATTGAAGATAAGGATTCTACTGTGACTGTTTTCTTCATTTCTGTTGCCTGGACTCTCCCCAAATTTGAAGTCTTCAGGAGGAAAGGGACAGGGTCACACCAAATCAAAACAACATATATATTGTGTAAGTCTTTGAAACAAATATCTATGGGGAAAGTTTGACTTAGTTCAGAATGCCTGCAACACTGTGGCAGACAAAAGCCAGTAAGACAGCTACTCCTCATATCTGTGACAGAGGAAAACAGCCCCTCACTATGAGGCCAGCAATATCAGAGGCATCAGAAGAAAAAATCCCATGAGATTTCATAGTCTTTTGTCTTTAAAAGATGAACCCTAGCTAGTAACCCTATGCCCACTGTCTCAAGCCCTCCAGATCTGTGAGTGACCCGGGAAGACACCTGTTGAGAACAGCTCCCTCTGCTACTCCTTCACCTTTTCACTCTAGAGAGGAGAAAGGAATCGGCAGGGAGAAATTACCTCTGTCAGCTGATGGACTGACCACCCCTTCAGGCACAAAGCCCAACACACCTGAAGAGTCTTCCCTACCAACTTCATAAAGAAGACTGTGCAAAAATTTGGTACTTTCTTTCTGTGTCATATCATTATTGACTTTTGTCTGTGTCAGAATACAGATCATATAAACAAGTTTTAATAACTGATAACTTAGAAATTTTTATAATATTTTGATGAATTAGTTATGCTAAACCAAATCTGTAGGAATGTTTAAAATATATGTGTTTATATTTTAGTGTAATTTGTTACTTTATCAGTTGCTAAATATATTGAATATCATATTTCTTAAAATAATAGCTATATATGAAATATATATAATAGAATATCATATTTATTAAAATAATGAAATATATATGTATATTTATATAAAATCAAGCTAGTAGGTATCACAGTACTGGAAGAAAGTTGATGGAAGATCTGTTCATCTCAAATAAAAAAATAAAAAATGAAAACGATTTCCAGTATCGCTACATCTTTAACATTATATTTTAAATTCTAGACCTTTAAGAGTTTAAAATCATATAAAGTCAAGAATAGGATAGAAATATGTTATTTATAAGTTGTCTTACTCCAAAATATGATACAATCTTCTAAAATAATGTGTATTTATCTTATATTTGACAAATAGATGCATTTGCTTTCTTACATGTTATCAGCAGATAATTAGCTAAAAATAAAGCAGAAGCTCCATCTACAACATAACACTACAAAAGAGTGCTGTAATTTCAAAGACATGGATCAATATAACAAGGATCACAAATACACTCTTGAGATAGGCGTACACTTGACACAAAGGAGAAACTTCCGGATAAAAAGACTGCTGTAAGCATGTCAAAATTTCACAAATTTGTGAATTTAGTGAGTCATTATTGAGAACTAGGAAGTATTGACAAAATGAATCTACATTTATAATAAGTTAAGACACAAGAAGAAATTTATTTAAAAGGTTTTTCAAAATCCTAGGTAATCTAACATTGATACTACAACTACCATATTTGTAAGTGATCTTTGTTAGCATAGAAATAAATGAACAACAGAGAAAAATGAAAACTGGTAGCCACTGCCCTTGCATGACGACATGGTTAAGTTCAAAGCACCATAATACATTAAAGAGCAATAAATTTTGGAAACCCTGGAAAATGGGTTCATGAATTTATATGTTGCATAAGGTTTAAGAAATTATTACATATTTAATGAATTATTTTTAACTTGCCTAATTGGTGAATATATATATATATATATGTATATATACAATGAATATAATGTATTCTGGTTATAGAAAATTATGAGCATATGTATACATCTACGTATACATAGATAGTATGAACATTTTACATATACAATTCATATAATTCATGTAAATACTTATGTGTCATACACTGCACTGCATATATGCACATGAATTTGTCAGAGTAATCAGCATATATTATAAAGATTAGAAAACTATACACGTAAGACAAAAAAAGGAAGGCACATTTCTGCCCATAGTATGATAAAATTAAAATTGTGTGAAGTATAGCCATCTAAAAGTCTTTTTATCTGTTTATAGTCATTCAAGCATTCATGGATTCATCCATTTATATATCCATCATTTTATTCACTTATTCATGAATGACCAGCATTCCTTCAATGTCTAGTAAATTATATTTCTTAAAACACACTCTTATTTCTCTTATTTATGGCAAATTTTAGTAAAACTTACTATTTATCTGAGTCAACTAAGTAATTATCTAAAAGCATTTTACTTTATATCAAATTTGACTGAAGATCTGAGGAGTAACGTTACCTTGTAGTTGAGCAAGAGCTACATTATTAATGCCTTTCCTCAGTCCAGAGGGGTAGAAATAGAGGGCCATGTTGGCTTCTGTCTGCTGAGCTTGTCTCTAATGAAGCTCATCTACAAAGCCACGCAGATCACTGAAACAATGGGTCTGAAATCTGTGCCTCGTTATTAAAGTATGCAGTAAAATGATAGAGAACACACTGGGTTTGATGAAGACCTGTAGCCCACCCTGCCCTAAACCTCATTCCATCAGTACAGCCATTTGCTCAGTTATGAGATGTTCTTAGAGTCTAAGTAAGAAAGGACAAAAGTTTAACAGATAAGAAAAAAATATACCTGTTGTGGATCAAGGAACAGCTGATTAACCTAAGATTTCAATTAAATCCAGTGTTTAATATATGTAACAAATTGCCTCTCACCTCTCAGAACATATTCTTATATATGAATTTTTCATAAAGCTCTAAATTCTCACTAATAAATTTTTTTTAGGAAAAAAATGTCACTTTAAATGTACAACAAAACAGAATTGTATCTGGCCCTATTTTACAATACAAAAATATTTCTCTTATTAAGGATGGAAGAATATTGAAAAGTTAAAGCATTGTGGTTTAATTTTTCAGGTCTTGGATTAAAAAAGTTGTGTAACATATTTTCTCAAGGCTTCTATAAGGTAAATAATAACTAAATTTCTCTAATGGAAAATTAATGTGAAAGAATAAGGAAAAGTGGTTTTTAAATAAAGGAAGCAATGTAAAGAAGACTGCAAGAGAGCTACCTAGAGGCCCTCAGCACTCTCCCTTCCTCCACAGAGGAACCAAAGCTTCAGGTATGTAGCTGCCTATGGAAGAGAGGGGTCTTGGGGAAAAGGGAAAATCAGCAGGAAACTGTACATTCCAAAGTCCTGGGACAGCTGCAAAATAAGAGGAAAAAAAAAAAACATATCCCAGTACTTGCTGCTCTGGTTCCAAGAGTCTACCTGCTGAGGCAGGGTAAATGAAAACGAGAATCCCTAAAAACTCAGTGCAGGCACTAGCAAGCCTAGCTTTTGGAAAGCTTCACAATCCTGGGATTGCAGCCTGGCGTTGCAAAGGGAATTCCCATCTTCTCCCGGAGCACCCGCTCCCTAGCGCTGTAGCCAGGAGCCAACTTGGGAAGGAGGGATGGTGTGAATCTGGACTGCTCGAAGGTCAGAAACCACTCTCCGCATATTCCCATCTCTGAGACTGCACCGGATTTCCACTGTACCAGCTCAGGGTGCAGAAATCTCACGAACCAACTGACTGGTGTTGCAGCGTGGGACAACCACCATGGAAATGGCACGCAGGTGACATCTCTGCATGACAAGGAGTGTGGAAAGTCACATGTGACTTTGTGTGGCTGCCAGGGTGGAAGGCTTTTGTCCACCGTGCCCTGGCAACTCTCCACCCATTAACTTGCACAGGTACCTGTCACTACAAGTGAGGGAAAGAAATCTAATTCTACCACTTCCCCACCCACAGGGCTTTGCTGCGTGTACAGCCACTGTGGACAACAGTATGGAGCTTTCTCAGAAAAGTTTTAGCAGAACTACCATGCAATCCAGCTGTCCCGCTACTGGGTGTATATCAAAGGAAATTAAAGCAGTGCACAAAGGAGGTATGTTCCTGCCATGCTTACTGCTCACTATTCTCGGCAGCTAAGATGTGTAGCCAGCCTAGGGGCTCATCAGCAGAAGGATGGATAAAGAATATATGGTGTATATAAATGCAGCCATAAACAAAAATGAAAGCCTGAATCTTACAGCAAAATGGGCAGAGCAGAGGACAGCATGTCAGCCCAGATAAGCCAGACACAGGAAGACAAGGAAAACATGCTTGCTGCCATATGTAGAATATTAAAAAAATAAAGTCCATATTCAGGTGCATCGACTTCTAGGGCCTGAGAAATATACTAGGGGCCCTGAGGACTGATAGTAAAAGGGTGGATAGATAAGATCAAGGCATAGAAGACTGTATGAAAGAATCACAGTGAATTTTATCCATTTGTATGCATAAGTAACATAGTGCTAGTCAATTTTTTCCTTTGCTGTGACAAAAGGCCTGAGAAAGTCAACTTAAGAAGAAAAAACTTTTTGGGTCATGATGACAGAGGTTTCATCCATGGTCACTTGGCTCCATTGTTTCTGGGATTTTGTAAAGGGAAAACTTCCTGACAGGAAGCACATGGTGGAGCGCAGCTCCTGACCTCATGCAGGCCAGCAAAAGAGTTTTTAAAAGTTTAATTTTATAATGTCGTGGAAGGTATTTAGAAAGAATGTTATTTGAAATATCCCCTGGGGGATATGGTTAGGTTCCCTGGAGCCACTGTTCAAAATATTTTTGTGCCATATAATCCGTATATTACCCATTGTGTGTGTTTCTATTGAAAGATAACTTGCTTAATATGTATTAATAGTTAATTAGCACAAAACTCATGACCAAGAACAGTACCGTAACTTCAGCATGAACTATCCTATCTATCACCTATGTTCTCCATTTTAAAGCCCAGTACTGCTTAATGACACCAGACAGTAATTCAAAATAGTGAATTTACCAAAATACAAAAATAAGCACCAAAAAATTTAAAAAGTGGCACAAAATATAACAAAAAAAAAACCCAAAAAACAAAAAAAACCAACACATGTTTACGGTGTGGGAGATGAGACAGTAGTATCTTCATTCAGTTGGGAATGTGCCCATAAAGGGACTCAAATAATGGCCCTCTGTACTGCCCCAGAGTCCCAGAATGACTTTGGTGTTAAAAACAAATCGATATGAGTTGGCAAACATAGAATCCAAAAATAATAAAGATTCAATTTATAATGCTAAAATATCATAAATATTAGGAAAAAATTCCAAAGCACAACAGGAGGTGGTATAGGAGTCTGAGGAAATTCAGTGGTTTCTATTTTAAGTAAGTTAACTTGGGCATATGTGGGAAAAAATGCAGAACTGGAACAGCTATGAAGATTAGGTATTTGGTATGTGGAGTAGAACTTGCCAAACAGAGTGTGAAGATAGGAG
>PVKS010009690.1:0-62654 GCA_004027875.1 Aplodontia rufa
TACAGTAGTCATATAATTGAAATTCTACAGCAATCATTATGCATATGAATATATTTTCACAATATTTACAAAAGCCAAGCCAAACAGATGACTGAATGCTAGGCAATGAAGTTTTTTAAAGTATTAATACTTCTTTTTTAAGTTGAGAACTGTTTTGCTCCATAAATATTAAAGCATCAGGTAAAAGACAAAAATAATAAAATAATCTTCAAGAACAAATAAGATTGGTAAATGTTCTATCATTAGAACCACCAAAATATAACACTAGGCCATCTGCTGTCGCTGTATGTAAGATATACATATATCGATGCTTAATCTAAAAGGAGAGCATACTGCATAATAATAGGAAAGACCAAACTGCAAATTACCTTCAGTTCAGGAAATGAACATTTTACTTGGGCACCACAGTTATCTACTGAGTAAAATATTATTTTATATGATTTTCTTTAAAAAGTAGGCAGAGACAATTAGAGAACCCAAAATTGTAAATTGCAATGATTCATGATACTTTTACCATGACATAGAACAAAACCACATAGAACACAATGGACAGCGCGCGTGCACACGCGCGCACACACACACACACACACACGGTCTCTGCCCCAGATTTCTGAGACCTAAAGCACTTATAGAAAGGGGTGGTAAGGGAATCTTTGGTTCTTACATTAGTTTTTTTGACACACAGTTCTAAAGACCTTTGTGATTTCTTGAGTGATAGGAGCATCTGACACAGAGCTCCCAAATAGTTTGTAATTTCCAAGGTGATAGAAGTGTCTTTTGTCCCAAGAAAGTCTTGGTGCTTGGTGGGCTCCCAGGTAGCCTTAGAATGGGGTCGGTTGTCAAGGGAACCGACTACATGTGACTAGAAGGATGGAAATTTTTGAACTACTTTCCAACTTCTAGGAAGGTTGAAGGGTGAGTTGACCATCAGTGGTTAATGACATAATCAATTATACTTATATAATGATGCCTCCATAGAAACCTCCAGAGACTGCTCACAGGCTGCTGAACAATCCAACTAGGACAATTTACTGCTTGCAGTTGGAATCTGAAGATGCAGGCATCTTGACAGCCTTTAACCCGAGACATCTACAGAACTCAGGTTAGTGTCAGAATGGGTTAAATTATAGAAGACTCAGCTAGTGTCCACTGGTTCTCCAGTGGGAAGAAATCCCCATGCATTCCAGTGAAGTGTTGTGTTGCATGTTAGAACAGGACACAGTAGGTTTGCACAGATTACCATGAAAGCAACCCTAGTAGGTGCTTTTGGTTGGCAGTTGGCAATGCAAACACACCTCCTGCAAAGGGAAAAGGTAATTATTCATCTTGTGTGATGTAATAAATGAATTGAGGATGTTGGAGTGCTGGCTCAGTGGTTATGGTGCCTGCCCGGCATGCGCAAGGACACAGATTCCAACCCCAGCACCACATACACAGCAAAGTGGTGGAGCAATGAAAGCCACATGAAAAACTAATAATAAAATTAATTCTTTCGTTTTCTCTTACTGTCTTTCTCTCTTTACAAAAAAGAAAGAAAGAAAGAAAGAAAAAAAATGACTTGAGCCTCCAAGCTCATCCTAATTCATTCCCTATGATTCAGACTGCAAATAAGTCATTTTAGGGGTTAAAAAATAATAAAGGCAGATATGTTATCAACAAAAAGTTTCCATTTAAAAACTTTAGTTAGGAGCTGAGTAAGGTGTCACATACCTGTAGTCCCAGGGACTCAGGAGGCTGAGGCAGGACGATCACAAGTTCAAGGCTAACCTCAACAGTTTACCAAGGCCCTAAGCAACTTAGCAAGATTATCACCGAATGTAAAGACAAAAACAAAAAAGGGCTAGGGATGTGGCTCAGTGGTTGTACTCCCCCTCCCCACAAAAATGCTTAGTCTAAAAGTTACAAAGAATCAAAACTCCACTGTTGTTTCACATTATCTTCTCAAAATAAAATAGTACACCATATGAATCATCAGCACATTCTGTGGAGGTTTTGGTGAAAAGTGTCACAAATGTGCCTGAGAAGGTGGCTTTTGAGGTGGTTTAGATACAAGAGTAACTCAGTGTACAGTTAACTGACTAGCGATGACCAGTTTTCACGGCTATAGTAGACTCTTAGAGAAAGTCCTCAAAACCAGCCACCCAGTGAAACAGCACTCTTCATTCTGTTAGACACCCTGGTGAGCCACACATCCTGACCTGTTGCACTGTTCCCTGCCAGGCCCACTCTCATCTGTTCGTGTCAGCCAAACTGTACACTACCAAGAGTCATTCCTGGTTTATTTTGTTTTTTTAATAAGTTGTGCTTATTATTCTAAAGTTACAACTTAATTAAATATACAGTAACTTCCCCATGCAGTTTTACATTCTATTGCTTCAGTTACCCACAGACACTTAAGAATTGAAAACATAAGGGCTGGAGCGGTGGCTCAGTGGTTTCGGCGCTTGCCTGGCAAGCACAAGGACCCGGGTTCAAATCCCAGCACCATGTACATAACTAAGTGTTAGAGCAACTAAGGCCATGTGAAAAACTAAATAAAGTTGTTTCTCTCTTTCTCTGTCTCTCTCACTGTCCCTCTCTCTCTTTAAAAAAAATTGAAAACATAAATGGAAAATTCCAGAGATAAAAATTCATAAATTTTAAATAGCATTTATTATAGTAATTATTATTATTGTTCTATTTTATTATTGGTTATTGCTGTTTATCTCTCACTGCACCTAATTTACAAGTTAAATTTTATCAAAAGCATGTTTGTGTAGGAAAAACCAATCATAGTATATGTGGGATCAATACCATCCCTGGTTTCAGACATCTGATGGGAGTTTTGGAGCACAGTCTTCATGGAAAAGGAGGGAGTTACTGTAATTAATAAAATCTGACTGGGAAAGTAGAGAGATTTTATTTGATGAAGATATAAAAAAAGCTTTTTAAGAAAGCTTAATATAGCAAATTACTAAATACAATCTATAATATTGAGAAAATGATTTAATATCAAGGATGCTGCACTTGAATAACTTTACCAATATGTATAAGAGAAGAAGAAAAAGCTGAATATTAATAATGCATTTGTTGGTATGTTTCTTTGAAGAATTACAACATGGAATTTAAATCCATTTTTTCCTTTAGTTACAGTTTTTATTAACTATCAAACACAGATCTGAAGCTCCAGATGAGAGGGCCTCTACACTATCCTCCACCATACTGAGCTTGGGTCAGCCTTCAGCATGGGTTCAGTTAGCTATCCTCTCTGAACAAATATGGGAAAAGAACACACATATAAACAGAAATCCATCATCTTCTTATGACTCCTTGCACCTGGTAGAACTTCAAATTAAAGCGAAACACCCCTTCACTAAACAGCGTGCGGCTGAAACAATACCGCCAGGGCTGTACTCGGTGGGTTGCTCTAGGAGTCTTGGCCGGGCATATGTTTCCTCTGGATTTCCATCTGTTTCCTCCACTATGCTCTACTCATCTCTCTCCTGGTTCTTGCTGTTGTTAGAATTTCCAACTATGCTCCATCATTCACAGTTTCACATTTGAGAACATGAACTCAGCGTGAACTGTGGCTACTTTTAAGATTTCGGTTTGTGCAGAAAGTTTGCAAAATAGTATATATTGAGGATAATCTACAGTCCTCACAAATAACTCATATTATCTGAGTCATAGATTTTAGTCTATATGGTCTGAATTCTCAATTTTCTTGTCTTTTTTTTTCCTGGTTACCTCATATTACCAACGAAAAATCGAAAAGAATCATTATTAATGTTAAAAAAAAAAGAAAAAAAAAAGACTTTCAACCCAAGCAGATTCGGTGGAAAAAGGGGGAGGGGGAGAAAAAATAAAAAGAGAAAAACATCTTTATTTTCTCTGCATACTGTACTATGAAGAACAGAGAAGTTAAGAGAAGAAAACAAGAATAAGAAAAGAAAATAAGGTCAGTGCATGAGTAGAAATGTGAACTCCAATATAAATACTTTAGGAACAGTGAGAATAAGGTCACCTTGCCAGGGCATAGTTTTGAAATAAATACTAGGTGCTACTAAAAAGAAAAACATGCCCTTGGTGCACAAGCATGGGGGCATTGAGGGGAGAGAAGGGGGAGGCTGTGAGGGGTTTGGTTTTTAAAATCACCCAGGGGCCCATGCCAACGAGCCATGGCTCTTGAACAGATGTGAAGAGGGCAATACGAAAGGAAATGAACCCCAAATCACCAGCTCAGATTTCACCAAAATAAAAAATTGTGTTGAAAAATGCCAAGTTTCTCAATTTAAAAATTATGAAGAAGGGTATGGAGAGGTGCATTTCTTCTGAGCTGGGCCAGGCAGGAGGGGGAGGAATCTCTTTGTAGGGTTCATGGAATGTTGGCTGCTGCTTTGAGCCACTCATTGAGTGGACATCAGAGTTAATGTGACCGAGAACAGCACTTAGTGCATCAGAATGGAAAAGTAAATACAGGATATCCAGTTACGTTGGCTCTATCTAAAACAATTCTCTGATGCTCATAATTCTATCCAGGATAGTGAAGAATTATCAGGGGGACAAGAATGCGTCGCTCACTACATCTTCTGAGCTTTCTTAAGTTGGTATATGACTTGCAGCATGCAAATAAAAAGTGTCAACAGAACAGTTTCTGAGTTTTGCTGTGAGTATACTCTACATGTTTCTATGTATGGAAATGTTATTGGTAGTGGCAGCAAGTGTCCTAAAATTTTAAATGCTGACTTGGGATCAATTAAATTTCAAGATAGAAACAAATACTTCATAATAAAAAGTTAAAAGGTACTTCTGGGAAACAGAAAACTGTGATGCTCTTTATTTTTATGCGCTAAAGATAAAAGAAGTCTGCAAAGGAAGCTTGTTCTATCACAAAGGGTGGTGAGTTTGCTGGGATGTTATTTTCTATTATCATGATATGAGCAAGTGAACCAAAAAGAGAAAGAAGCGGCTAACCGGGAGGACTGGATGTCTGCAACCCATGCACAGTAGCTACTACCAACTAACAACTTCACATCCTACATTGTGTTCTTTTGGCTTTATCTTAATCTAAATATCTACACTCTTTCAACTGCATTTCAAAAATAAAATTGAGTTAATACATTTTAGGAATTAAATGGCACCATTGCTTTAGATATGTTAGTCTTGAAAAAACATAAAGGACTTCAATTTCATTTTTTCTTGAGAACTTAAATTCCTTATTAAAAATTTGTATAAACAAAAAAATTACAGATTGCTGTTTCTTCTTATTGTTAAATTGTTACTGTAGACCTAAAGGTAACTGCTAGGAATGTTATTAACTGGGCTAACCATGTTATCTAAATTTAGAATGTTTTTTAATTGGTACATATCAATTATATAAAATGGTAGGTTTTATGGCATAGTCATGGATACATAAAAACATAACTTGATCAGTTTCACTCCCCCTTCTCCACCCTTCTCTCTGACCCCCTTCTTTTCCTCTGCTTGTTTCCCTTCTACTTTCATGCCATGCCTCCTCCCATTTTTATCTCATTTTTTTTTCTTTCTAGCTTCCACATATGAGAAATAATCTACACTTTTCTCTCTTACTTGTAACATTCAAATTTATGGTGTCTATCCATTTCCCTGCAAATGTTCAAATGTTATAATTTCATTCTTCTTTAGGACTGAATAATATATATATTATATATATTACATATATATTATATATATTATATATTACATATATATTATATATATTATATATATTACATAATAATATATAATATATTACATATATATTATATATATTACATATATATAATATATAACATATATATAAATATAACCACACTACATCACATTTTCTTTATCCATTCATTCATTCATTCCTTGATGAATACCTAGGCTGATTTCATAACTAGGCTGTTGGGAATTTTGCTGTGATAAGCATGTATATGCATTTATTGTTCTAGTGTACTGATTTTAATTCCTTTTGATAAATGCCAAGGAGTGGTACAGGTGGGTTATATGGTAGTTCCTTTTTTAGCATCTTGAGGAATCTCTACACTGATTTCCATAGTGACTGAGCTAATTTACATTCCATCAAGACTGTGTAAGTGTTCCTTTGCCTCAGTATTTATTTCTGTTTGTATTTTGATGATTTCCGTTCTAGGTGGAGTGTAGTGGAATATCATTGTAGTTTTGATATGCATTGCCCTGATGACTAAAGGTCCTGAGCACTTTTTCATGTAATTGCTGGCCATGTGTGCTACTGTTTTTGAGAAGAGTCTGTTCACTATGTTTGTCCACTTATTGATTGTCTTTTTTTAAATGTCAAGTTTTGTTTTGTGTGTTAGTTCTTTGTACACTCTGGACATAGTCCTCCATGGAAGGAGTAGCTCAGAGATTTTCTCCCATTCTGTTGGTTGTCTCTTTACTCTGTTAATTGTTTCCCTTGCTGTGCAGCTTTTTAGTTTTATGCTATCTCATTTATTTATTCATTCTCTTATTTCCTGAGCTGTAGGGGTTCTATTAAGGAACTCTTTTCTTGCATCTATGTCGAGTATCAGAAACACACAAGCAATATTCCACAATCTCTTAAAATGCCATCTGACATTTTAAGTGCTGTTTGTACTCAAGTGTCCCTGAAAGAAATGAATTTTTTTAAATCCTTTCACCTGCTTGTACATTGCTATAATAAAGATTGCTATAATAAGGATCTTTCAGGTATTGCACTTAAATATTTGATTTTTTAAATTAAATATGTAAAATAAAATATCCTAAATTGTTTTAACATTTTGAAAACATTTGTGAGTAAATACATTCTGAAACTTGAAGTCAAAGTTTTCACACCAAATGGACATCTGTGACTGGACTCACTGAGTTTGGGACGTCAGGGTGTTGGTGGTAAGAGACAATGCTGGTGTGACGGGAACGCCAGAAGTGGAGAAGCAAGAAGGCTAAGCCTGGAATTCCATTCTAACTGTCTTAGGGTATGTGGAGTGGCCCTGCCTTTCTTGGTGTTGATCAGAAAAAAGATGACCTAAACTTGCCTGTCATGATGAAGGGATATTAAAGAAGAAAAAATGGAAGTGCTGTATCTTATGGCAGAACAGATCACTGTACACAGCCAAAATGCTTAACTTCTGAGAAACCAGGCTTCTATGTAACCTGGCTGCGCTATGTGCTAGCTAACATGACCCTGGAGAAGATTTTGAATTTTTGGCAGCTAGAATATCTGCATCTTTGTAATGGAAGTAAGATAGTAGCTAACTCATAAGCTATCATTACTGTTCTTTTATATACATCAAATACCATTTAATTTGTTCTATTTGTTAAATTTATTATTATTTATTAACCTTAAGAAATAAACTGGATAATCCCAGTCTCCTGTAGGAGCCTAGGGGGAAATATGATGGGAATTTGGGTCATCTATGTCCCCTTGGAAGGAAAAATAAAAAAAAATATATATATATATATAAACAGGACAAAAAGTAAAAGAAAAATGAAAAAAAAATTCTACTTTTCCCTCCATGTCACTTCTATGCAACATCAACATACTACTTCTTGAAGTAGAAATAGGATATTTTCATATATTTTGAAATAAATAGTTTAATTACCACCAAATAATTCAGCATAGCAAAATATTATACTGCTTGAAATTTATGAAGAAGAATGTAAGCTATTTTTTATACTTTTAAAATGGTTGTTCTGCACAGATGTAGGCACCTCAGGAATCTTTTAAAAGCTCACAGATTGTATTTTAATAAAGTTTTATTTCTATTTCCACTAATTAGAATAAGATAATTTCATTTAACATTTTCTGAACCTCAAACACCAAATTGTTCTTAAACGAAAGAACGTACTCTTCTATTTTTGCAATTTCATTAAAGTGTAACCTGAATTTAAAAAAGCAAATTACTTCTAATGATCAAAACTACCTCATACTCACCACCTAGATTTATTCATCTAAAATCATGCCTGTAACTCCATTTACATAGCTAATTTTGTGAAAAATTAATATGCTTTACATATTTACATTTAAGAATTATGGCTCCAAAATTTTAAGGTTCATATGATTTAAAAGTGATGTAAAAAAGTGATGTAAGGAAATATTAAGGTATTCAAAATATTAGGACATTCAAACTAGAAAAATCAAATTACATTTTACTGTTTTAAAAAATGAACTGAACTATAGGTTTTCTTCACTTCTGGATAACTTCTCTGTTTTCAAACCTCCAGTGCTCTCTCCCTCATCCCAAACTAACCACATACATCTTCCCCTCTGGCATTCACCCATTTCCACAAGGTCATCTCAACTTATTTTTACAGCTGCATCATTATTACCATGCATTTGTGCCTCTAAATAATTCATTAAATAAATTCACCCCATGTGGCATTTTTGGATGTCTATGACCTACAAATTCTATGATAAATTCAGAAGAAAATAAAAAGACAGCAAAGATCTCTGTACTTGCCACAGGTACTTTAAAGAGGAAAATTCACACAAAAAAGAAATAATAACATAAAGCAGAAAGCTATCAAGGATACAAAAAAAAAAAAAGGAAAAATGCTTTGCCATGCCCAAAAAGAGAAAATATTAATAGTGACTGTAACTGTAGACAGGAAGCATGGACCTAGAAAGGTCAAGTGACCTGCCTGAGGTCACATGCCAACATTGATTGAATGGTCATTCCAGACCCAGAGGGGGGTAAGAGAGATCACTCAGGAGGTAGAGTGGTGTTTTAAGGGGTATGGTGAAGCTGGAAAAAGGATAATTTCTTCTCTTGATATGTCTATCCATCTGGAAGGTTAAACCTATTATGGCAGACTGAAAACACATCTGTTTTTTAAGTTTCATTTTAAAAAAGATTTTTGCACTTAACAATCTGCACTTGGAAATTGCTGTGATACTACAGCATTCTGCTCTGGATGCAATACTGAACCTACTATTTTGGAGACTCACTTGAGGTATAATTAAGTTCAGATGTGAGTGACTGAAAATCCAAACAAACAGAGGCTTAAAATATAAAAGAAGTTGCCTTCTCCCTTGTGCAAACACATGAAAACTAGAAGCCCCCAGTACCTTCTATTTTGTTATCCACTGTGTGTAACCTTATCCATGATCCAAGATGGCAGCCTCTGAGCTCCTGACAGCAGAACACCAGAATGAAGAAGGGAACAGAGAGGCCTGTGGCTGCTGTGTCTCAGGGAAGGTTCCCCCAAACCCACCATGTGACCTCATTTGTATGCCTTTGGTCTTTTGAAAATCCCATGATCACACCTACTGTAATGGGAGGTGGAGGGAAAAATAAGTTTTGATTCTGGGGTAAAACATGCTTAATCAATAATCTACTTAATACGGAAACAGGTAAAAAGGGTGTTGGGAGACAGTTGAAAGTCTTAGCTATAGTTTTAAACGAATATGTGTTGAATTGGTGAGAACACATTTTTATTGATCACTGGCTGTGTTGCCAATATGTGACTATCATCCATTGTATAATCCTCACAACCACCGTGAGGTGAACTAATATTAATGTTTTAAAGAAGCGCTGCCTTAGAGTAGTTAAGTAACTTTGTTCAAGGTGAAGTTAACGGACAGTTGAATCTGGAACTACTGATCTTGAACATAATATTGTTACACAACAGAATAATAACTGCTTATGCAAACATGCTTCACCTACATTAGATTTAAACCCCAACAGAATAGGTAATGTGGCTTATTTATCTTCACACTACTTGTTAATTCATTTAATAAATATTTCTGAAAAAATAAAAATGTTCCAGATGTTAGGGACACCAAAAATTATGACAGCATGTATTCTTATTAATTAAAATTTAGTCATTAGATTTGGTGAGAATATGAAATAACCATGACAAGTGTTATACAAGAAAATAATATGTTAAAAGAGCATATATAGGAGAGCCACATGTAGTCCGGGGTTGTGTGGGTGGTTGGGGAAAGCTTCCAGGAGAAGGATACACTTCCTCAGGAAGGAATGGTTGGCACATGGAAAATGCTGGAGAAGCCAAAGGGAGTCTCCTCAAGAATTCTAAAATTATGGCTGGAGCTCACAGAATAAATTTTCTACATTTCCCAGAACATAACTGATTGTTGAATTTAATCAAATGGCTTTTTCCCTCTCAAACATTACAATTAAGTAAAATGTTTTCACATAGGTGATTTAAAATGGTTTATATATTCAAATAATCTCAATGTGGACACAGCCCATTTATTGAACAAATAACTTTGAGTAGTCATTCAATAAATGATAGTTCACATACCATAAATTTGAAACAAAGAAAAGCTTTCTAAAATGTATTAGATAATGTACTGTTCTTTCACAGTTTGTGTACATCTTTCCAAATCTAGGTTAATGCTCCTATGAAAGGAAAAGGTAAGATCCATTGCCAATTATATTAGAATGCCTGACTTTGTTTGTTTGTTCTGTGAGATAATCACATTTTACTTTAAGAGCTTCTTGAAAGTTGCCATTATGTGCAAATACTGGCTCAGGCTAGGATCCTGCTAGGAAAACTTAGATGGAAAAACTCACATCCACTTCTAAAATTCAGTATTTTATCTCTTAATGGCACTAATGATAGTAATAAACTAAGGAGACCTGAGCTTAATATAGCTGTTTAAATATGAGAAATGAAAATACAATCCATGTATTATAAACTCAGAGAAAAAAATGCTTTAGAGCTACTGAGGCATTAAGTATGTAATAGAAGCAAGAAATCTGAGAGTTCATTTTTGCTAAAAGGAGACCTTTATTATTTTTTCAGGAACCAAAATAATAACAAAATAAAGTAATCTATACTAACTACGCCTAAGATAGGCTGAAACAGCTACGATTTTAATTAAATATATCAATTCTGGGGAAAGCAGAGCAGTAACAACATTAAAAACAAATGCATGGAAAAATGTAACAACATATGATACAAAAATAAACTGCTCTGGAAAACAAATGAATGGAGGGAGAATGGATTCACTTATTCATAACTTCAAAGTTAGGTTCATTAGTGAGTCTTGCACAATAGTGTTCCCAGGTAACCTGTTTTATAAAATAATTTTGGTGGAAATGAAAATAAGAGAAAATGAAATTTTATCTTGAGCTTCCCATTTATTTTCTTAAATATCTCTTTCAACTCTGACTGGACATGACCCACAGTCCCTCCCACTAGGTGTAGCCATGGGACTCACAAGAGGCCCAGGGCTTATAAGTGGAAGCATCATCTGGCAGTGGCATAGCATGGCAATGGTAACTACTTAAGTGTTACCACTTACACTCTTGAATCAGGAGTGTAAACTCAATTTTCCAACTTCAAACTGGGCATCATTATCAGGATTTTCTTCAAGGAACTCAAAAAGGAAGTCAACTCTTTTTCCAGGTATCTGTGTTAATGATACCACCATCACGATCAGGTTCAAAATCCTGGAAATGTTTAATTTTTCTTGTATTCTTCTCCCTCCTCTAACAACAGTTCAATCAGTTGTTAATGCTGTATTCTCAAGTCCTTTTACCATTTCATCTATATTTTATTTAATAACTGCTGGTCTAATTCAGGTCCTCCTATATCTACCTCTGGAGCAAGTCAGCCTGACTCGAATCCCTGCTAGTAGGCCCCCCTCTACAGTTCAGTTCAATATTTATTCAATGAAAAGTTAGTGAATGCTTCTAAGTACCAGGCATCGTGTTGGGTACTGCTTCAACAGACCACTGATAGGCCATCTTCTCAAACTTCAGATCTGACAGTTAATATGCTGATAAAACATCCATCACTAGCCATCGCATGGCAACTTTAGACTTAGTCTGACACACCATGGCAGATGTTTCCCTTTCCAGACTGTGGTTCTCCTACCCATGCCCAGCTCTTGAGTGTAGTGAGGGCTGTCCCTGATATTCCTGGAGCTTCCTCCCTCTCCCTTGTGATTTATTCATTCTTTCACTCTGTCTGGAATAACTTCATTAATGCCATAGTCAGGTTCCATGGAAAATAGGTACTTCTTCTTTAAAGACTCCTAACATACAATAGGATTTAGCTATGAAACATTTAAAACCTGGTCTTTCGTAGCAATGTAGATGTTTTTTTAATCCTTCTACTATTAAATTATGATGTAATTCCTGAAATCCTCCTATTACAGACAAAACCTTTTGGAAACAACTAAACATTGCCATTTCCAGTTCTTGGAGGAATATGGATTTTTACCTAAGGATGATATGACTATGGCAGGTAAATAATAAAAAAACATCAATGTAGCTCAGGAAGTTAGGTGTTGGATTTGTGATGCCCTGATGTCATCCTCTGCTTTCAATGTTTCTTGCTGCGGGGTGTTGTGGTCCATGCCTATAATCCCAGGGACCTGGGAGGCTCATGTAAGAGGATCACAAGTCCAAAGCCTGTCTTAGCAATTTAGAGAGGCCCTAAGCAATTTAGCTAGACTATGTCTCCAAATAAAAAATGAAAAGGGCTTGGGATGTGACTCAGTGTTAAGTACCCCTGGGTTCAGTCACTGGTACTCACCCTCACAAAAAAAAAATTGTTTCACAGTGATGTCTCATTTTGAAGAGTAGTATACTGTTATCTGATATCTTTATTTATTTAATTAAAGCTGCTTCTAATAATGAAAGAGACAGCATCCAAGGTGAAGTGCGTCTCCCTTGCTAGACTGTGAGCTTCATGAGGGTAGTGCTTACTACATTTCCTTCTTAAGATCAAAAATCACCTAAGTTTCTGCTTCACAGGTAATCCCCTGGATTATGACTCTGACCTGCTAACTCAGAAACTCTAAGGATAGGAATGATGTTTATAGACCTTTTCTGATAATTTTTATATAAAGTTTGAGAACAACTGCTCAAGTCCAGAAATAAACTTGGACAGATATAATGTTTTTAGAGAGTGAGAGGGAGAGTAAGAGAGAAATAATCAATTTTATTTAGTTTTTCATGTGGCTTTCATTACTCTGACGCGTTGTTGTGTATGTGGTGCTGGGGTTTGAACCTGTGTCCTTACCAGGCAAGTGCCATAACTGCTGAGCCACTGCTCCAGTCCCAACAGATGTAAACTTTATAGGATCAAATAGTTGTTTCTTAAAATTGTAGGAAACTTCAAGGCTCTTCCACACCATCAATGTACCAGTAGATAGCCCGCTAAAAATTAAAAAGGAAGCACTGAAAGTTGTTAAAGAAAGAACATTGTAGAAATCATGAACAGTGTAGAGATGGTGTCTTGGAACAGGGGCCAGAGTTGGAATCACAGCTTTGTAAAATAACAGTTCAGTAAACAGAAGCAACTCATCTTTCTATGTCTAGATTTCCACATATGAATTATGGGGATAAGAACGATGCTGATTCGATTTAATTTTAGTCAAAACAGCTAAAACAGTGCATAGTGCTAAGTGCTAGCTGTTAGATCATAAAGCTAATAAACAGAACGGTGGGTAATAAAACTCATTTCTAAGCTAAGTATAGGAAAATATATGTCTTTTCCTACAATTAAGTCAAACTACATTCATTAGTTTTAAAAAACAGCAAACTCCTCCAGATAGAAATGCTTTCAAACTAATTGCTGCCTCAAGAAAATAAAGCTTTCAGAATCAGGCCAGGTGGCTTGGTACAGGGTCACATTTTCAACACAAGGAGGTTTTCAGTGAGGCATTGGGGCAGAACAAATTGGTTCAGTGTCTACTGTGGAAAGAAGGAATTCCTTCAGCCCAATCCAAATAGTAATCCCACCAGTTCCCAGAAGATAAACACGAAGAGACAATCAGACCTTAGTTCAGACTGTTACTTTTCTACTGCTTCTCTACATTTCTTACCTCTAGGGACTTGAGGACAGCCTGTCAGTAAACCTGCTGTTTCTGCAGGACACACTGATGCAGCTCTAATTGCTGCATTAGAGGCAGTGAGTGGGTGATGCTAATTCATTAGCGGCATCTCCCATAGGCAGGTCTCATAAGTAGGTTTAATGCCTTAAGTTGAAGCTGGATTCAGAGTCACAGGAGAATACAGAAAAGTGCACTTAGCTATTAGAAGAGTTGCAATAAAAAATGGTGAATGGGGACTGGAGCAGTGGCAGTTACGGTGCTTGCTAGGCATGCGCAAGTACACTGGTTCAAACCCCAACACCCACTTACACAACTAAGTGTCAGAGCGATGAAAACAATGTGAAAAACTCAATAAAAATTGATTCTCTCTCTCTCTCTCTCTCTCACTGTCATTCTCTCTTAAAAAAAAAAAAAAGAGACGCTGAATGATGACAGGAACTCAGAATGTGATCTGTACTCCTAAGTGCCAGAAATGGGGATCCGTAGCCCAGAGATCACCCAGCTGTCATGCAAAGACATGAGAGGGAATCAGAGGAAATCTGTCATAAATGCAGACAAGGTAGATTCAAAATCCAGAGCTTCTAAATTTGAGAATTTTTTTTGTAACAAACTATATTTGATTGTTCAGATTTTCTCTATTCCACCTCACCAATATAACATCACACACACACACACACACACACACACACACACACACAAATCACTCTGGTAATATTCATGAAATGATGGAATCTAACTGAACCACAGCACATTGTAAATCCCAACCTTTGTAGATACAAGTCAATTAAGAAAAACTTTTCTTATGGCCAAAATATATAGCAAGAACAATGAAAAAGTGTTTTAACTAAGAGTAATAAACTAAATTATCTAAGGGTTTAATAGATGCTAAATATTATATTAAAGTAATTCCTTTAACTTTGTGTTCTGTATTTTGTGAGTAATAGTAATAATGTATACTTCATTGTCTTCGACATTTTTGCAAGGGTAAAATTTACAAATTTTACAGAAAGATACTACCATTTTAAAAAATTTACATTTTTCTTGCTTGCTTGTTTTTTAAGGTACTGAGAATGAATGCAGGGGTGCTCTACATCTTCAGCCCTATTTATTTTCATATTTTTTACACTTTGAGACAAGGTCTTCTAAATTGAGGCTGACCTTGTACTTGAGATACTCCTGCCTCAGTATTTGGAGTCCCTGAGATTACAGGCATGCATCACCACACCAGGCGAGAACATTTTAAAGTAAATTCGTTTTAGAGAGAGAAGATGCATGAATATCAACAACATTACTGTCTAAGGTTTTCAAACACTTGTGGTGTAACTATGTTAAGAATTTTATAAAAAATGTGCAAGAAGCTAAAATACATTTTTTAACATTCCAGGACAGAAGCATAAATGGGCTAAAAGAAGGTGAGAAGTGTGATGTCTGATGCACAGTCACTAGCCGACTTCCCGAAAAAGCACTCTGCAAACCTTCCTGTGTAAGGTTACTTGTTAGAGTGGCTTGGATTGATTAGGAGTAAATGCAGGCCACTGGGATTTACAGAAGTATGTTCTCTCTACCCCCAGATGGGTGAGACATTCTCTATGCACAGATCACTGTACCATACATAGTATCAAAAAGTGTGCATTAGCTGAACACAGAATGTCTGATCTGGGCATTCAACTACTGCACGCAGTATGACTATCATGTGAAAACAGGCACCATCTTTTTCCTAATCTTTTACATCCTATATTCCGTATTCCTTTTCTAGTCATTTGCATCTATCTAACATAGTTTTTATACAATAAATTTAAATCAGGTGCAATCCTTATTATCGGTTAATTATGATATAAAAGGCAAGGAAAAGACAAACAATGACTGTAAAGATATTTTAGCTGCTATGATGGAAATAGTTGACAGTGTGGGAAAATCAGAATGTAAACCACAGCTATCTGCGGAGATAAGAAGTAGGAATTACTTCCCAGAGAACGGAATAATGGAATTAACCCAAAGAAGATTAATAGGTGATCAGTACAGGAACCACGTGGTGCATGTGCCCAGGCAGCAGAATTTGAGGAACAGCAAGAAATGCAGGTGTGTGAGGCCATGACTCTGAAAGTTGAGGAGGGAGCAATTAAGAGAGGAGAGATTCCAGAGACATCTCCTTTTTCTCTTAGAGCACAATTACCATACGTGTAATTGTACTACATAGCTCAAGGAATCTGGAGTTAAGATTCAAAACCCATCCTTGAAAGCTGATAAACAAGCAGTACAAATCAGGATGGTAAAACTGTGGTAAATGGCCAGATGGTTCAAGATGAAATATGTAATTTTTCAGTATAAAAGAATAAAGTCATTTTTAATGAAAATGCTTTTTAGAGGCTGGAGCGGTGGCTCAGCAGTTGGAGCGCTTGCCTGGCACACAAAAGGACGTGGGTTCAAACCCCAGTACCACATTACAACTGTGTCTGAGAAACAAAGGCCAGATGGAAAATGCTTTTTAATTAAACACGTAATTCTTGTTTTTAAAATATATAACCATGTATAAAAACACATTTCTAACAAAAAAAACCCTTAAAATGGTAATTTTCCCCTCAGGATCACAATTTTTACAAAAAAATCATTAGAAGTAGCAATATGTTAACATCAAGATAAATAAGCCTTAGAGGGGTGTTTATTATCAACTGGAGAACATTTGGGAAAGTAGTTTGTTTTCAGGGAAAAAAAACAGGCTGAAATATTTTTCACTCGAATGAGAAGATGGTATAGGTGGTTTAAATTCTATGTTATGTAGGTTTTACAACCAACAGCCTAAAAAATGAAAAAGAAACTTGAATTCTGGGCTTTTAAAAATTATTTTTGTGTCTCAAGCTAGCTCTGGGGTCTGTAAGAATCAAAAAGTTTACACACACATATATACAAACTTTTGAAATGAAACAGATAATTTTTGGGGGGTAGCATTCTCAATCCCACTGTGCACACTTTAAACAAACA
Source organism: Aplodontia rufa (assembly GCA_004027875.1). Classification (NCBI taxonomy): domain Eukaryota; kingdom Metazoa; phylum Chordata; class Mammalia; order Rodentia; family Aplodontiidae; genus Aplodontia; species Aplodontia rufa. The sequence continues at coordinate 16,772 of PVKS010009690.1, forward strand.
AACCCACATCTGGTATTTGTACTCCAGAAATTGTAATATAATTCGTGTTCACATTATTTTTTTTAGCTCAATAGTGATTGTACATTAACTACTATTTTGATTAAAATGGGAAAGTTGGATGACTTTGCTTTTATATCTTTCAAATTTTGTAACAAAGAAGAATCTAAGCCTCATTTAGGAGCATTGACTGACTCATAACACATAAAACTTACTTTTGAATTGCTGCTAAAGCTGAAAGCATTTCTCATGCAAATACATAGCTCTGGGCTGCCTTCCCCTGGTTTAGAGACCTTACACTGAGTGGCATATTTTCCACTATCATTCCTTATTTACTTCGCTGTTCTTTCCTCTCTCTTCACCCCATCCAGTTATTAGTAGTTGTGGTTCTAACAACAAAGTGCCTGGATTGTCAAGAAGGATTTTTTTTTTTTTCACCTTATCTTTTTACTCTAACTCAGGCAGTACAAATCCAAGCATCTCAAGCTGTTCAGACAGGGTTTTACCATGCAGTCTGAAGATAACCTGGACTAGGTTTGGAGAGCAGTCCAGAAATTTCTATTTTTACCAAGTGACCCATGATTTTTATGTACATTAAGTTTTAAGACATAGCTATTTCTTCCCCTCGCAAACTCTGTGGTTTATAGAAAAGGAACATATTAAGATCATAGCCATATTTTCTAAAAAGGAAATAAATTTTTTAATAGAAGTCACTCAAACCTTATTTTTCCAGTGATAAAACAGCACTACTGACATGACTAATAGCAAATTAACTTTAAATTAAAATTTGATTTAAATTATACTACATCATACAGATAAAATACATCAGTATACAAAAATATAGCTATGTAATATTGTAATAGGAATTTCTCTTTGTATTCAATAAATATTATCGTATTGCTTTAGATTTAATAAAATTTCCACTAAGATATTGTGGTTAAAATGGAATAGTTAGCAGATCATGTAAGACAAAGCCAGGCATATTTTATGGTTATTTTTACCCTGTTCACTTTTCTGTTTCCTTCATTCAGAGTATTTTGAAGGCAAGCGCTATCTGTTTTTCCTAGTGACTAGTAGAAGATAGAGAAAAGAATAAACATTCAATAACATTTTGTTAAGTGTTTAAAAAATGGATGGCTGGACTTCAACACATATGCAAGCAACCAAAATCACCTTAGAGATAAAAAAGAAACAAAAAGAAAACTTTGCTGCACATTGCCATAAAAGAAAAATAGACAGGCATAGACAACAGTCACAGGAACAGAAAATAGATAATAGTTGTCTTGGCTAACTGTACTCAGTAAGCAAAACATCCAACAATGTAAAATGAACATTTTATTTTTGCATGGGATAATCCAAGACATATTTCTATAATTGTATGAAATGACTATTTATAAGGCATGGGTCAGAAATAGAAATGTGTGTTTTAGAATGCTAATGAACTGAAATGAACTGATGTTTAATATGGTGCTTATATAGATTATTCGGAAATAAATCGTAGGGAAGTAATAAAGGTTAGGAAAACATTGAAAAAGAGAAAAGCAAGTTTTGTTTAACTGCATTTTCTCTACCAACTCTTCACATTCAAAACCAATTGTGAACATTGTGGTAATATCAATAATCACATGCTAAACATGTAAATTTAAAATGGCAATTTCGATTTTCATTTTATCAAGACAAGGATGAAAATTAAACTAATACTGATCAGTTTATGTGTGTCAAACACCTGAAAGATTAGGGGAATACTACGTTCATTACAAGTGAGTTTAAACAAAGTTCTCAAATATTTCATTTGAAGGACTGAATAGAGATAAAAGAATTAAGTGACAAGAGAAATTAATAAGAAATGCTCCAATACTGAAAATTTGGTACATGATTAGATTCCAAGTCTCTTAAATGAGACTTTTCCTTTAATAACTTGATAAAGTTTTTCTTTTTAGGATATTAACTTGGAAAATGAGATATTATTAAACAATACAATAATAAATGTATACCTTGAACATAATCACTAAGTATTCACTGAGTAGCAGTGACATATTTTTAGTTATTCCCCCATTATATGTGTGATTTCTTCCTCTAATAAAAAGCTTACATTTATTTTACTGGTTTTTATCTGAGTTTATTATCATCTCTTTAAAAAAAAGCAAAATTGTCATAATCACCATCATCATCCAAAAAGCCCTCCATAGTAAAAGAAATTTTTATTATTTACAATAATAAAGATGTTTAATCTCAATGACTCTGAAATGATCATTGTTCTAGTCCCTTGAAATTGTTGATATCTATAATCACTGGGATGAAGAAAGCTTAATGTTCATACCTCAAATGTCAGAATGATGCACCATATCAAGGGGACAATAAATTGAGGCAAAATAAAGTGAAAATTACAGATATAAAATATTAATAATTTTAAAAATTCTATCATGACTCCAATTCCACAAGTGTATTTCAGAACAGGCAACTAGATTGACTAATAGTGTCTCTGGAATGAATAGTTATTCTGTATCTGTTTTAACATTTATTTGGTTTTTCATTAGTATGTAATCGAAATTGTATGTGGGTAGTGATTTAGCTCAGGGGTAGAGTGCTTGCATAGCATAAGCAAGGCCCATAGAGTAGAAAGGTTTAATACCCAATGCCATAAATAAATGGAATGAATTAAAAAAACTGTACAGATATACCAGTTTCCCTTTTCTGAAATTCCCTGTGTACATGTGGGTATAGATTGCAATAGGTAAGTGCAATGTAAGAAACAATTTCTGAAAATGCATGCAAATGAAAATTCATAAAAGAACTTTAGGTAACCAAATATAGCTGTTTAGAGAAAAAAAACACACACATACACACACATACACACATATTATATGTTTGTGTGTGTTTGTGTATAACATAAAAATTCCTAGGACACTTCAACGCAGGTAGTATGTGAAGGAGATTTTGACTCAGTTCCTAAAATTTGGATGCATTGCTACTTGGCCTTAAGTCAAATTTCCTTTATATTAAATCCCTGTAAAGCAAGGTTCACATATTGCATTTAATAATGTCACATCAGGTATTTCCATGTTTCTCTGACTCAAAATATGTAGTAAACACAGAGATCAGATCAGCTACCTAAACTGATCAAAATTCTGTAACAACTCCCACTCCAGTGAAACAAAGCCAAAACCTTTTAGTGTTATCCTGTGACACAGCCAACTCACACACTAAATTTGAACAAATCCCTCCAGCAATCTTTAGTTGTCATGATTTTCTACGTGCTGTTCCCCAAACTCTCATGCAGGGCCTTTGATCATGCTCTTCTCTAGGCATCTAATCTCTGTTGAAAGCTCTTCCAAGGCCTACCTCAAAAGCTGTTCCCCATGCAGCTTTCTAAACATAATTAATCACGTCTTCCTCTGAATCCATAGTATACTAAATTTTTCTTCCCTTTAGCATATATCAATGACTTGTTAGATAATTATCAATAGAGAGTACTGATGTATTATGATAACCTGAATATTTTATATTTTCATATGTGAAATCACTTAGAAACGGAAGGAAAAGGCATAATTTTTACTTTCTTGGAGTACAAATTATTACTAAATGTTAACACTGTGAATGGGAAAGGCTCTCTCTTTAATGAACTAGTTATACTCAAGATTTCTAAAACTTTTATCATATGAAAACACTTTCAAGAGGATGGGTATGTTTCCTACATTTTTGGAGTCTGTAACCAATTTGGGCCTTTAGCAGTATCACCCCCTGAGCATGAGGAATATTCGCCCAGTGCCCCCTTATCTCCTCTCTTAAGTGCCTCAGGTCATTTGGGTGATCACTTTGTCCCATCCCATTGTTACCTGAATCCATGGCCATCTGTCATTTTCTGCAGCTGTCCAGGCATTTATAAGTCCCTTCTTATTAAGACGTGCATAGTAGGGATACCACTTCTGGAGTCCAAAAAGAGCTCGGTGGGTGGATGAAGCTGTGATTTGCTGATTTGATATGATTCCACCTTCAATTCCCAATGGGCCTGAGCATTCTGGGAACAAATTAGAAAAAAAATGCAAATGTATGAGATATAATACATATGCAAAACAAGGCTAGCATATGATAGGGAATATTTTAAAAAAAGAATTTTAGTTTGTATGGCTGTGACCTTTAAGCCCCACTCAGTCTACAGATCTGTTACTGGTCACTACATTAAGGAAAAAAATTCTTGTTCCTCTTGGTGCTGATTTTTCCCTTGTTTTGGAAGTGGCCCCTGAATAGGCATTTCCTGTCTGTATTTTTATTCTGCTTTAAGTCCTGCTATTTGGTTGTTGATCATGTCAACAAAAGCATAATGCTCTAAAAAGACGTATTTTTTGGTCAATTATAAAAATAAAAAAAATTTAAAAACCCACCTCATATTTTATATCCTCAGAGATTAGTGTGCCTCAAAAGTCACAAGCCCTCAGAAAATATCTGTGGATCTATTAAATGCAGACATCTGAGTTTTGGTTCAAAATTATTTTTGAACAGTGTTTTTCACTACTATAAACTGTCTGAATTAAAATTTTATAATTGGTCTAAGAAATGCTTTCACAAAATGGGCACTGTGAAATATTATCCATATTTTAAAATAGTGTTAACTATAATATGTTATAAATTATAGAACTATTTAGAAAACTTATTTTTAATGAGAGATAACTGTGATATTATACATAATATCAACTGTACTTATTAAGTAAATCATAACACTTAAATATTTATTTTTCCAATATTTTTAGTTCAAAATTCACAACTCCACTTTTAAGGATTCTGCATTTACATCTTAAATTTAAAAAAATTTCTATAAATTTCTAATTTGGAGACTTAAGGAAAATTTCCCTACAAAATTTTAAAATACTGGGATTTAGTAAAAACAGAGTCAATATAATAATATATCAGGTATGTTTAGTTCTCAAAATTAGAAAAGAGGTAAATAGATCTAAAACATGCATTTATATTATATATAAATATATAAATAAATATAGTTATGTACATTTTAAGCATTTGAATTTCTTAATCATTTCAGAGAATTTCACTTATCTTAAATTTAGTTTTGAAATGTCAGCATAAGTGAGATTACAATACAAAAAAACTAATATCTTATTTTCTTAATTTTACTAACATTTTGTATACTATATTCAAATTTTTGTCAATTTAGATTTGGTTAATAAACATGATAATCCTATTATAAAATTTTCTACAATATGCTATTAAAATTCCTGAAAACATGAAAGGAATGCATTACTATTATTAAATGCTAGTATATATGTGTCAACTTGATGGGTGATTGTCACCAGCACACATTAATTACCACTAAAGTCCAACATCAGCCAATAATTATGTTTGTGATTAGATTGTAGATGAAACTATAAAAGTAAGCATTCCACTGTTGGATTAAGTTTTTAGATGTTACGAAGATATTTCTCACTGGTAACCATATTTTCATTACCCGCATGCTTCTTTTTTTCTATTCCATGTTTAAAAGGAAGCTGTTTTCAGCATATTACTAACATTTCTCTATAGTCTTTAACACCTTTAAACTTTTTTTAAAGAGGATGAAAAATGTGAATAAATAATTATCTTAGTCTGTGTTGATAAAGATGATTAACGCAGTAAACATTGCATCTTTGCAAATGACAAGAAATAATTAATCTATGTGTATATCTATATAATAAGGTCTTTAGAAACACATACTTAGGACTGTTTAACACTTTATAAAGTACTTTGTATGATTTCGATGTCATTACATTAAGAAGTCATTCATTTTCAGAATTGAAGTAGTAGGAGCTGCGGATATAATCTGATTATCATATTCCTAAACACTTGACATTGAAATCTTGAATGTTGATTGTTTGGATTCTTGTTCTGCTTCCCATTTTAAACTTCAAGATCTTTACAAACTTCATAAAAGCCCTACGAAGCTTTCAGGATGACACCTGGTTTGATTTTAAGAGCTGTAGGAGACTGGCTTTTTAAGAATATCGCCATTAAAGAAGTATCAAGTATCCTTGTCCTTGCTTTGTGCAATGCTTGATAGGAAGTGCAGGCAGGGAGGTCATTCATCGCAGGCCATTTATTGTAGCCCACTAAATAGACCAGCAGAGCTGCAGAGCCTGGCTTGATCAATTAAGCTGCTTGCTAGTCTGAGGAAGAACTCAGTGCCATTGAACATTTTATGTCTAACAACCTTTTGTTGGCCTTGACATCCTCACTGAATTTGTAGTCCCTTGATAAGAAAGAGTAGATATCAAACCACACTGTTCAGGAACTCTACCTTGTTGATACTCTAAACCTGCACCCGTCCTTTATTAGCTAACTATTAGGGAACACACAGGCTGAGAACAGCTGCATTACTATAGAATCCAAACGTGGAGGAGTGACTGTCGCAATACCTTTGCACGATTTGTCTGTCATAAGGCTTCCAGTCTTTATCATGCCCTCAGTTAGTATTATCACTCATTTTAAAAAAATAACTAAAAAATATGCATTGACATGTTATATTCATCTAGGGCTCCTCCGTGCATCATGTGCCTTCAAATTGGGACATGGGTATCTTATTTCTTCTTGAAGCTACAAGCATGGTTTTCCCACTTCTACAGTCCTTATTGTAGTTGTTTTCCTTTAAATGAGTTTTACAACTCTACATATGCACTCTCTCACCTACATATGGTCTGAGAAGCCCACCACAGAAAATACAAAACTGTGGCAAGGATTTTTGAACAAAGCCTGTGTCTATGAAGTATCAACTTCCTTATTGGTTAATGATCCTTTATTTTTTCACTTTTTAAAAATCTGGGTCATAATAACATTTAATTCATCAGTAGCAAGGAAGATAAAACTAATTTTCCTTTGTAGCTATAAATTGCTTTAAAATCGTTTATGGCCTCATAAGTTCACTTTAAAGGACCCCAGTTGAAGTGATCCTGGCCTTTTCGTCTTTTCAGAGCAGCACTGGGTCTAATTTCATTGCTGCATCCTCAGATGCAGTGTCTGTGCAGGGAGACTGCAATAAATATGTGCTGAGCATTGTTACTGAGGCTTTTTTTTTTTTTTTGGTAAACAGTAAACTAATGTGCAAATTAAGCCTTATATTTACTTTACACTGGAAAGTTGTCACAACAGCAGATTTTCTTCACTAATCATGTGGACCACAATCAAATGGATGTCATCATAATAAAAGTTTCAAAATCCAATTTCCTTTTTGCGTGTGCTGTTCACTTCCCCAAAGTCCTATTAAACTCAGCAGCTACACAAACCAATGAAGGAGCTGCAATTCACAGTGCAAATGATTATGCACCTAAGAGTAAGTAGCTTTAAGCGACTACCAATAAGATGCTTAAAAAGAACTAACATGGAATTACACATTCCCATTACTATCAAAATGAAGGAAGGGACATGAAATAATAATTAATGACATAATTAATATCAGATGAGAACTCTGAAGCTTGGAAAGTGCATCCACACAAAATCTTCAGAATAACACGGGAAAAAGGGTTATCACCCCCATTTCATAAATGAGAAAACTTGTGGGGAAGGAAGCTAATGATGTAAAAGATAAGCTTGCAATTTAGATAAAATGTTCAGATTTTTCAAAGACTGATTCTAATATAATTTTGCTGTTATTGTATTTGGGGGACTATCCCTCCATGGAAAGAGGCTAGGAGAATTAATCTGGAGGGAACATGAAGAATTCTTAAGTGGCATTCAGTATATGACAAAACATTCACAAATTGGGATGTGTTAAAATGGTAAGTGACGGTCAGTAGCAGTGAGTCACAGAAGTAAATATGGATGATCTACAGTGTTCTACACCCCCTGAGAAGTCAAAAGATCAACTGACAATATCACTGACCTATATATTGTTTGTCTGATATGAATAAATCAATTTAAGTGTGAATAATATTTTGAACTTTCATTATGTATCCAATAATCCATCAATCCATCTATTCAACCATGCTTCATTCATGAAATTCAGTTTTTAAAATACATATTTATTGAAGGTTTGCTATGTATTAGGCACTTTTTCGGGGCAGTGGTGATAATGGGATGAACAAGACAGAATTGTCTCTGCTCTCAAAGAATTTGTATTTTAGTTGGGTGACAAATTACAGACACTTAAATAACCAAGAAAATACCATTAAGAGGCAGATGCTATGAAGAAAAAAAAAAAGAAGAGTTAATTTCAAGTGAGGGTCTGCCAAGCAGTCACAGATGGCCTTCTTGAGAGTTTACAATGCTGATTTCTCTAAGAAGCATTTAGTTCAGTGGGGAGGAAAAAAGAAAAAAAAATTATTATTATTATTTTGGTGCTGGGGCTCTTAACTACTGAGCCACATCCTCAGCCCCCCACGTTTTTTGTAAAGAAAGGACAGTGAGAGAGAGAAAGACAGTGAGAGAGAGAGAGAGACATAGAGAATCAATTTTTATTGAGTTTTTCACAGGGTTTTCATTGCTCCAACACCGAGTTGTGTAAGTGGGTGCTGGGGTTTGAATCGGTGGCTTGAGCAAGCCGGGCAAGCGCTGTAACCGCCGAGCCACCACTCCACCCCCATCCTCAGGCGTTTTTATAATTTATTTTGAGATAGGGTCTCTGTAAATTGCTGAGGCTGGTTTGAATTTGAGATCCTCCTACTCAGCCTCCTGAGCCACTGTGATAACAGACACATACCACCATGTCTGGCAAGAATATTGTTTTATATAATATGACAGATGATGTTTTTACACATTTGGGTCCTTCTGGGAAACTGAGGCAGTGCAAAGACCCCCTTCAAGCCCCAATTCTTGTGATCAAGACAGAAAGATTTCAGATACATCGTTCAGAGTAATTGGAATGAATTTATTGAAAGGATGGGAAAAGGGAAAGGAGATACTCTCAAGGCAGAGAATGGGTTCTCTCCGAGAGAGACAATGTGCCTCTCCTGCACTCTAGTTTTATTGAGAATCCCAGAGAAATTTCCAGAAAGTTTTGTCCAGGTTCACCTCTTGACTTTTGACTGACAGCAAGTTAATATCAGACTTTCAAGTCCTCACTGCCATGACAACTCTAGGTCACCTTGGCCTGTGCTGACCTGTTCTAATTGAAACCTTAACCATACATCTTACAGCTTCTGGTTAGGATGAATTACTTTTATCTCCCTGAATTTCTGGATCTGGTCGCAAAAGTCTCCCCTTACAAGGTAACTTAGGTTCCTCTTATGGACATTATTTCAGGCCTGCACTTCTCCTGAAGATACCAGGTTGTTTGCTGAGGAAGGTGACGTAGGCTATCCACTTAGACCAGGCAGAGCTGCAGGTAAATTCTTGGGAGAGAAAACATGTGAGGGTCTCTTTTTATTTTTCACCTACACACAGCAAGAGTTAAAAGATGTCTAGGAGGTAAGATCTGTCAGCCCGGGTAAGGATTAGAAGTAGCAAGCAGGAAGGAAATGAAGTATGAGTTTCAAAGGCTGCAGGTCTCTAATTGGGAATGCCCTGTTGGTGTGTTTCACAGCACCAGTGAACCCAATTCCTCCCTTAAAATCTGTCAAAAGTCATTTTGCGTTTTGAACTTTGTCCCATGTGCTTGTGCTATTTTTGGCCTGGCGAGACGGGAAGGGTTAGTGATAACCTGCTTCTACTCTCAAGCTGCGCTGGGTACGTCCCTCACCTGCAACTCAGTCACGGGTACTGTGCATGAACATCTATTCTTCTGTAAGATGGGAATCCCTTTGCAGGCAGGGATTATATTCTTCTTCACATCAAACTTCAATTTTAAAACATTTTTAAATCTGTAGAGGTGATTGATTGAAAGAAAAAAAAACTAATACAAGCAAACAGTACAAATAACAGGTAACATTGTAACATTTTATATCATTCATTTTAAAATTAAAAAATTATTTTTCACCTCCCAAGAGTGCACAAATATAGAGGCCATCTACAGAATTCTGCTCCACAAAAGGGAAGATCACTTATTTACTAATGAAAAGCAATGGGACTGAGCGGAGTGGATCTCTTTTCCAACTACAACCACATGGTGGTACCAGATAACTCTGAGAAACCTCTTCTTTACTCCTACTGTGGGTACAGTGGTAATCTGATCAGTGCCGAGTCCAATAGCAAAAGTTAGAATGGAGTAGTGGAACATGCCAGTCCTGTATTGACTGGCTGTGAGATCATGTTTATGCATCTTTGGTATTGCGCTTGTTTCTGTCAGGTCTGACGATAATCTTAAATTAATGAGTCCATTTAACATTGATTAGCAGAGGCTTTTAGGCATCATTTATGCAGTCACTTAACAAAACTGCATGATCTGAATTGTTTAAGTGGACTGGAAATGCCTTTTGACCCGAGATCCTGCTGTTCAGGCTAACACTGAGAGTGAGTGAGTGAAGTCAGGTTGAAATGGAACAGCTGGGCCAGGTGGGACCAATCCCCAAGTGCTCTCCCCAAAGCGACTCTGCATGTGAATAAATTAGCTTCAGAGTGAAGTCCTTCCCACTTTGCAAACTCATTCTTTGGAGTGTGGCAAAGAATAGTGTCTGCATTTTATTGATCTTGTAGCTGACAAGTAAGCAGCCACAAGATGCCTCACATCTTGCTCCTGAGTGTGCTGATTAAGCCTTTGAAATAAGTAAGATGCACGACTGAATCTGTAACAGGAATGTACTGCTTTCATTTGCTCTATCTCAACATCCAGACATCTTCAGAATGAAAGGATTTCAAATTAAAGTCATGTAAGAGACAAATCTCCTTTAAACATCTCCAGTCCTCCCTTTCTTTGAGCATCTCATCTTCTTACAGGACTGAGTCCTCTGCTGGCTTAGCATAGCGTGATAATGGTGCTGAACACAAAGACTGGCAAATGAATTACTGATGACCTCCAATACTGCAGAAATTAATGCTGATTCAAATGTAAGCTTCCCACTGTGCTGTGTGGACCATGCCTTTGCTTAATTTTCCTAGCGTTTGTTTTATGTGGGAGTTGCCTTCAAATCAAGCTTTAAATTGGTGAGCGAGAGATCATGACCACCATCTCTCACACTGTACCCATAAAAGGAGTCCTGAGGAATTTTCTTTTCACCTAACTCTCCATTCATTTGATCTGATTTCTCTTAAGGCTATCATTTTTTTGGTGTGAGGAAGTTATATAAGAAGAGGGTAATGGCTGAAATGATGACAGGAAGTTTCAGAAAGGTTCAGAAAGGTTGATCTTAGGGAAAGGGCTGAACGTTCCATTTTACCTGGAATGGGGGGATGGCAAAGGTGTCCTTGGAAATGGGGAGCAAATTTGAAGGTGAAAGTGTACTCATTCATTCACACATTCTTGCAGAGCACCCCGTTAGGTGCCAACCTTTGGTCATGGCACCAAGAATGATCTCCTTAGAAGAGCCTGGAGTGGAAACCCTAGATATTTATTTCCCTCCATACTGGAGACTGCTTCTTTGTACCTGGGTACAAACTCGACATACAGCCACAGCAGCCTTGTTTAGAAACCAGTATTTAAAAATCATAAAGATTGTTCCAAAAAGTTCAGTTAAGCTTATTTGGATAGCACATAAAATGTACACACCTTTAAAAAGTCTATGTCTTTGTAGTGGATAGGATTTTCAGTTTAGATAAATGCTCATACTCTCCACAATCATGAAGGTTGTGTTATGTGATGTGTGGCCATTAAGATATTTCCACCATTCTATTAGGAATTGTATTCTATTAATTTTCCATATTAGAAATCTCAGAAGGTGTCCAGGTTAAATAATGAGGAACAACTATTTGTGCATTTTTCCTGTTAGTTAATAAAATTCTTTAAGTTATGCCTTTTGCATCATTTATGTCTCCAAAGCCCTTAGCATAGTGATCTACGAATAGGCAGCTTTCAATACAGTGAGTTAATGCAAATTAAAAGAAATCTTGGCATTTTTAAATTCTCTTCCTTATTTGAAGCTGAATTAATCTTTCAAATATAAATATTATAACTCTAAGGGTTTATCAAACTGGGTGTTTTAAAATAAAAAGAAGCCTTTCTTGTTATGCTGGAATACTTGGAAAGTCATGGAGGAAGAGGAAATGTCTTGTTTGGAATGAAAGCACTATTAATAATGTTACTAATTCAATTATAGCCATTTTTAATTCATATAGCCATTTTTCTACAAAATGCAGTTATCTTTTCTTCACAGGTTGTTATCTCAATTCAATTATGATATATTATCAGTTTAAATTAATTGGTTTTAATTCAGGAAAAGTTAAATCTACAAATAAGCTAAATTACAATAGGAAATTATCCACTACTATCTTCCCCAAGCTGACCTGTAAGTATGTTGCTGCGGAATGACAATGCTGGGTAAGTAGTAGGGCCTATGCACTCTAGCGTTCAAAAGCCGAAATTCTTATTGACATAATTTACAAAAGTCAACACAATCCAATGAGATTATCATCCTATCACTGTGAACAGTGCTCCCGGAGGATAAGAGAAGAGTGTGTTTCAGTTTGCTTAAGATGCATTTCTTCAAAACAGAAAAGCATATGGGGTTTTCAAGTGCTAAGTGCACTTTTGCAGCCAGGCAGGATTTTCGTAACTTGTCCTCAGAATTCCACTTCAACTGCACAATCCATCGTCTACCAACTATGAAGATAACAACATGGTTTGATGAAACGTTTGTCTGTAGAGTCAAAAGCCTGCAATTCAAAAACCAGTAGCTGTATACGTATTTTTACTTTCTGACAAAACATACGTCTGCACAGGAAAGAACTAAAAAGGGTTATAATGCCAAGGTAAAATGCTGAAAGAGGGATTCAGTTGCTTGAAGAATCATGAGCTGAATACCAACTGTAAATATTCAAGCAGTGCTATGCAGGAGGCACATTTTTGTGCTTTTAAGTTATTTACATCTTTTAAGATTTTTTGGCAAATGCATATCAGGATAAATGCTACAAGGCATTGCCTTTGATGTTTTGTTATAAAGCAATATTACTGGAATGTCAGATACTGATTTTTATTTGTGAAATAAATCATAGTCTCAAATCCAATTACCAGCTATATCTAGCCATCTTTACTATACAATCTTGTTATTCTTTTCTTCACACTGGATGTCATGTCAGAGCAAGTTTGAATTCTCAGTGTTCAGAGGTCAAAAGAAACCCAAGAGGTGAAACAGGAAGCAATTGTAGATGGAAAGGTTTGGCATAATGAGCCCTCTCTACTTGTCGAACATGTTGGAAAGTCATGGAACAAATGATGAAGCACCAAATGGAGCCTGAAATCGTGTAGTTGATGATCGGTACATCTGAACTCTACATACATGTATATTATGCATTCCCTCTTAAAAATGTAAAGAGGTATTTATTTTAGAAGATAAATGAATAAAACCTTTATAGTCAGAGAGGTACTGGGGTTGGGTCAGTCACTTAAACTCTGTGTGTATGTGTGTGTGTGTGATGCTGCAGAATGAATCTGGGGCTTTACACATGTTAGGTGGTCATCCTACCACTGAGCTACAGAGCTACAACTCAGGGGACTCCATGATTTTTTACATGTGCTTTTTAAATCCCAACCTCAGCTCTATTTTTTTTAATTCATTCAACATAGTCTTACATATTGGAAGGAATCATTGTTACATATTCATGAACATATGGATATTGACAAAGTAAGTTAAGGCTGATCCCAGTCCAGGATCTCCCCGCTTCGACCACTCCCTGCTCCCATGTCTCCCTTACTTTACTCCCATGTTAGTTGGGCTTCTCATGGGAGTTGAGGGTTCCCAGCAGCACTGTAACCCCTCTAATCCTTCCTGCCAGCTGCACTGATAACCCCCTAATCCCTCCATCCCTGCTTACCCCTCTCTCTCTGCCCTCAAGCTTCATAGTTGTGGTTCCCCTGCTTATGTAAAAATTCACCTATATTCATCCAGCACCATTTGTTGAACAGGCTGTTTTTCTTCCACCCTATATTTTTGCTCCCTTTGTAAAATATCAGATGGTTAAAGATTTGTGGGGTTTTCTTGATATCTTCTAGTCTGTTCCACTGGTCTTCATTTCTGTTTTGACACCAATACCATGCTGTTTTTGTTACTACATCCCTGTAGTATAACTCTAGGTCAGGTATTGTCACACCTCCTGCTTCCTCTTTCTTGCTTAGTAATGATTTGGCTATTCTGGGTCTTCTGTTATTCCATATGAATTTGAGAATTGCTTTTTCTATATCTGTGAAGAATGTCATTGGTATCTTGACGGGGATTACACTGAATCTAAACAGGGCTTTCGGCAGAATGCCCATTTTACTTATATTGATTCTGCCTAACCAAGAACATGGAATGTTTTTCCATCTACTCAGGGCTTCTACAATTTCTTTCTTTTTTTTAATGCTCGATAGTTTTCATTGTAGAGATCCTTTATATCCTTTGTTAGATTGATGCCCAAGTATTTTATTCTTTTTGAGGTTATTGTGAATGGGAGAGATTTCCTGATTTTCTCTTCAGCGGAACTGAAATTTGGGAGAGAATGGACAGGGAGGGTAGGGAGGGATTGGGGGCTTATCAATGCAGCTGGCAACCCTCAACTCTGATGAGAAACCCAACTAACATGGGGGTAAAATAGGTGAGACGTAGGAGCAGGGAGTTGTCAAAGGGGGAAGAGCCTGGACTAGGATCAGCCTTAACTTAGTCAATATCCATGTATTCATGAATATGCAACAATGATTCATTCCAATATGTAAGATTATGTTGAACAAATAAACAAATAACAAAATAAATAAACAAAAAAATTCCCACTAAATTCAGGTACAAGACAAGGCTGTCCATTCTCACCACTTTTTAAATTTATTTTATTTTTATTAAGAAATTTAATTATTGTACAATTAAAAATGCATATAAAAGTAACAATGCAATCCTCAGCCCGGCAAAAAAGTAACAATATGATATGCATTTATTCTTAATCAGAATTAACCCCTTGATCCCTCTCTATTCTCCATCTCTCTCCTCCCCTACCTACCCCCACTGCCCTCCTCCCTAATACAAATCTGTGATTGCCCTAGATTATGTGTTGTTACACCTAATACATGAGATTGACTGCCTTTCACACAGGCCTGGGTTTAGCCAGTCTCCATATTTGATGCTTAACTCTCTGGGTTTGGTTACTTTTGCTCACCATGATTTTTTCCATGGACATCCATTTACTTTGAAAAGCTGCAATTTCATTGTTTCTAATTGCTTAGTCACCACTCTTATTCAATATAGTCCTTGAAATCCCAGACAGAGGTATCAGACAAGAGAAAGAGATCAATAGGAAAAGAGGAAGTCACACTATCTCTATTTGCTGATGACATGATCCTATACCTAGCAGACCCCAAAAGCTTAATCAGAACACTTCTAGAGCCTACAAATGAATTCAGCAGGGTGGCTAGTTATAAGTTCAACACTCATAAATCAATAGCTTTCCTATGCTCCAGCAACAATTCTTTTTTTTTTATTAAAACATTTCTATCATCTGTCTATATTCAATATTTTCAATATAAAGCTAGAAAAGAAGATTTTTTTAAATAAAATTCATTTAAAAATTGAACATTTCTACAAACAAAAATATCACAAATGCTTTGCATATCATATTTACAATGGCTTTTGTCCTGCTGAAAGGGATAATTCAATATAAAATTCTGAATGATACTGACTGTAAAGTTACAAAATCAAGGAATAGTTTATTAGTTTCATAACATTTTTGGAAAATTTACTAGAGTAACAATTTTATTATGACTCTGTAGAAGCTAAGCCAGTTTTTCTTTCTTTCTTTTTTTTTTTTTACATTACTTCTCATTCAACAGAGATTCATACCATATCTGTTTTACAATGTAATGAATATGAAGCATACTAGTGGAGAAGCAAATTCGGTTCATGCTTCTTCTTTTTCTTTTTTAGAAGAGAGGGACAGTGAGAGATAGGAAGAGAGAGAGAGCAAGAGAGAGAACCAATTTTGTTTAGTTTTTCATGTGACTGTCATTGTTCTGACACTTCTGTGTGTATGTGGTGCTGGAGTTCCAACCTGCATCTTCACACATGCCAGGCAAGTGCTGTAACCACTGGCTACATTAAAGTAGACCCTGATATTATATGTTGTCCAAGTCAAATGGTTATTTTTCTTGGAAAATATTTACAGAAAAAATAACCTCTAGAATTTGTGTCAGTACTACCTAATAATATGTAAATATACTTTCTCCCTCTCTCTCTTTAAGAAAAAAATAGTGACCATAGCTATTTTCTAATTTAATAGTCACAAGGACAGAATGGGACATAGTGACTGTTTCTAATACATAGGTAAACTGGATAAAAATACACAGAGAAACAGGGATGCAAATTTTACTTTACATTAATAAGAAAATATTTCTTCAATTGAAAATTTTTCTTCAATTACCAAATCATCTTTATGTATAGAAACAGATTAACTTGTGAACCATAAATTACTCAGGCAGGGGGTTATGGCAATATATCCCCAATATCTTAGTAGTTTGAAAAATTATCATCTCATTTAAACAAAAACTGCAAAGATGATAAGTGCATAATTTCATCAGATCATAAAATTTACAAATGTAGGTAATATCTTAGGAAATCACTAAGGTAACAATTGAATGCAATGTAAAACATTTTGTGTCTTGGGAAATTTTCTATTGTATTGGCTCATGGAAACTGCTCTTCAATGTAATTTTGGTTATGGATTTGAAGGTAAATAGAGTTCTACAAGTCTCCTCTGAACAGTATTGAACAACAACAAAATGTCCTGCTTCATTGAAGATTGAGTTATGAAAGCAAGGTTTGAGTTTGGATTCCTGCACCACCACTTACTAGCTATGTGGGTTTGGGGAATTTGCTTAACATTTCAGTAGTTTCAGATGAATCCAGTTTCCAAATTTTGCTGCATATCAGGATTACAAGGCAAGCTTTCAAAATCCCAATGCCAGGATGCATCTCAGGCTTATTTAATCATAATCCCTTTCAGTGGAAGCTAGATAACTTTATTTTTAAAAGGTCTAAATGACATCAATAGACCATAAGTATGTGAACTGTGGGGCTCATCATGACTTCCAGGGAGGATAATATGCACTCTGTAGATGTGTTTGACAGGTGAGGAACAACACAGAGTGACATAGGAAACTGCATGGCACCCAATACGCCCATAGTGAATAGTAGTCCTTATGTTGCTGTTACAAAACAAAACTAAGAGATAAAAATTCATGCATGGGGGAGTCTGACTTCCATGGTAACTACCTGGAGCCCATGATTAAACATATGCCACTGGTGTAAACAGGTTTTGCATGTATTTGCTTCTTTTCAGAGAAAAAAACAAAAAGTAAAATAGCTACTCCCATTTCCCATGCAAAATGTTTTTTAATAAAAATTGCAAGTACACACATAAGTACAATTATTAATCATGCAGCATTACTGAAAATGATCCAGAATCATGTCACTTGGCATCTCCTTAATACCATATTCATCATCAGATGTTTCTGTCACCAAAGCATTCAAATTGTCAGATGAAACTCTTAGCCTGGGGGAAATATAAACTATGACTTCTTGTAATGAATGAAAATGAAATGATTCCCCATTGTATATTGCCAGACGCACAGGAAATAAAAATAACTAATTAAATAACCTCCTTTAAAAGAGGTCTGTGTCTAGCAGGCACTTTTCTTCATTGTGGCACAAAATGGGGGTCTCCTATAGAAAAGACTCCTATTAACACTTTGATGAACCAGCTTACAACTCTTAAAAGCACCTTTATGATCAAACTTTCCCTCCAACTTAATATCTAAGCAAATTTATCTTTAAGATAAATTGAGATAGCATTTCAGCTGCTAGCAATTTTGTTGGAATAATCAAAAAAATCTCATTTCCTCAAGTCCATGACCAAGAGAAAAGTAACAAGCCATTTCTGCCCAGATTGAACTCTCTGGTTCAATTATCTTCAGCATCACCTTTTCTGTTTCATCATGACTTATATTTCCAATTAACATGAGAAAAAATGCTAATATTAATTTTTTTCAGATTTCTCAAGACATAAAGAAGGTGCATTGGGAAAAAAATTCATGAAAACCTCCTCAGCAACCAACTGACTCTTTTTGTGATGTGATTGAGAGAGATAAGAAAACCATGCACACATACTGGTTTCTTATTAAGTATCATACAGAGAATGTAAAGTGAAGAGACAGATTCAGGAAAAAAAACCTGTGATGAATTACGGACATGTGTACCTTTGCATAGTGTTTGTCAAGAGCACATGATAAAAACACTTCAGGAAGTGCAGCAAAACATTCTGGTGGAGTGACTCCACCCTGCGCCCTGGGTGCTTGTGTGCTGAGCAATCCTTATAAATCTGGATATAACCCTTCAACTTTTTGTTTCACTATTGTCTTTATGTTGTTGCTAAAAGTAAGAAATTAATTATTGATAAATGATTCAGAAATCTGTTTCAAACTACTTCAAAATACTGCAAATTAATATTTGTAAATCAAGCTGCAAATAAATAATACTGGTTACATTATTTATTAAGTTCTGTGCCTGATTTCACTGTTTAAATGATTCTTTTTTTTCATCCAGCTAGTACTGACATAGGCAGGATCCCATTGCCTTGCTTCTCAGCTGATTCACTCACGGATCCTACACGCTGAGTTCAGAGTAAACCTCGCTGGTCAGAAGGTCAAGGTTATCCTCCTGACTGCTGGAAACTTACTTTCCAGCAATACCAAACCACACAACTCAGAGCAGATTTTTACTTACATGACAGAAAACGAAATACTTTTGCAGTTCATGGCTTTGTCTTTTTCTTCCCTATCCGATCTTCCCCCAAACTGAATTATTATGATATTGAGCTACAAAAAAATCCTAAGCACACTTGTATCATAGGTAGAAGCACTTCATATTTAAGTGTACAATTTATGTGCATTTGTGAATTTATGAGTCTGTCTTTGGCATATTCTAGGACAATGGTTGTATTTGAGTTTTGTTCGATGAACCAATAATTTCCTACATTATTCACAATGCCCGGTGGTAGCAAGTGCTTGAAAACTTGATTGAGGCATTCAATTAAGGCTCAACGTAATAAAGAATATCATTCTCTGGGGTGGTTCCCTACCTTGCAATGCGTACATTCTCAATTTAATTTCATTCACCCTTTTGTATCTTTCATTACCTTCACTCCTCCAACTAAGACAAGTAACATCTAAATAAGCTGAATTATTCTAGGTGGTCATTCAATAACTCGTCTCTGCTCCTTGCCACCCCTGCACTGCCCTGGAAGCATGAATCTATCTATTTTATCTCACAGACCTCCTGGAAGATTGCAAATGGGGTCTACACACACTGTTACTGTTGTGATTAAGATTAGGTGTCCCCCAAAAGCTCATGTGTGAAACAATGCAAGAAGGCTTAGAGATGAAATGATCGGGTTGAGAGCCTTAATAATTACGAAGAAAAATATGTTGGGCATTTCAAAATAACCCCATGATTATTCCCGATTTTAACTGAGGCAATGAGGCTCACATAGGTTAAATAACTCCTCTAAAGTCACAGAGCAAGGAATTGAAGGCAGGTGCATCCATTACTAATGAGTCAGTACTAACACTGTGATAAGATGTATTGACCTTAAAGCAGCACATGCTTCAAAGAGTATGGAGAAGCAACACAGAGGATACACAGGGCACTTGGCCATCATGTTTAGAAACAGGTAAAGTAGCAGCTAGCGCAGCCTGTGTTCACCATTGCTGTCGTTTCTGTTGTGGGCTGAAGGTTCAACACAGACTGTTACTCCTTCAACACTGAGCAAATATTCCTAGAGCCTCTTTTTTTGCATAAGAAAGAGGTATAAAGCATTTCATACTTAGTCTTTTAGGGCTGAAAGTGTTTTACTGTTGGGAGGAGCTTAGAAGGATCTAGTTTAAAGACAATATCATTTTATAACTAGTGATTCATAAAAAAAGACTTAAACTGCCTTGCTCATGGACTTCTGTAGCTTTCTTCTTCCTCTTTTTAGCTGTTTAGCTTCTGTGCAATATAAGGATGATTTTCACATCACATCTTATGAGAAAGCCTATTATCATAGTGCATGCTTCTCTGTTTAAAGAACACTTCAGGATAAATTGCAGAAGCAATCGCTTTCAATGTTAACATCTTCAAATATGAGATCAGCACCTGTGCAAGTATCATAACACTAGTCTAACTTCGGATGAAAAGGTGTAAGTTTATGTATAATTTTCAAAAATTTCATCATTACCTTATGGAGAATGTTGTGTCTTAACCTAGGATTGTTTATGCAGTTGTCAGGTTTTTATTCTAGTACTTTGTATTGTAGGCCCAAAACAATCTGCAGAACGAATAAGCAAATGCCAGTAAAACAGTCCTGGGCATAGAACCTCGGATTTTCCCTGAATATCCTCCTTTTCGATGATGTTCACTTTAATGTGGATCCAAGGTTCATTATCTGTGCTAACAAGTTTAAAAGCAAATGTGAGTAAAATGAATTAACTGATTTTATTTACCCCCCTAAATCTTGCAATCATTTTAAAAGCCATTTTCAACTGAAGTCTCATAAGTATGACAAATTAATAGCATGAATTACTAACTGAAACATGATTTTTGTGGGTTTTAACTTGTATCACATACTGTCTGGTTAAGGTAGAATACTAAAAAAAAATTCAGTTCAGCCAGTAATAAAAGTAGCCTTGTTGAAAATAGGCTTTGCTAGCCAGCTCCTGAAATTTCAAAAACTGTACATACTGTTACATTCTTGGGAGTAGAAAGGCCTTGCCTAGAATGTAAAACAGTGACTCCTTTTTATTTCTAAGCTGCTGAAGGTATAAGACTAATATTACAAAATTTTCTAATGTTTTTCTTTTTAAAACTTCAGTTTCAATTTGGATTCAATGCATCTATTAGTCTGTTCATATGTTTAAATAACTGACAGTCAACTTCCCATTTTTTAATAAATTAAAATAGGGGCTGGAGCTCAAGTGGTGGTTTGGTAGTTACAGTGCATGCCTGGCATGCGCAAGTACACGGGTTCAAACCCCCGCACCCACATACACAGCGAAGTGTCGGAGCAGCGAAGGCCATGTGAAAAACTCAATAAAACCTGATTCTCTCTCTCTCTTTCTCTCACTGTCCTTCTTTCTTTAAAAAGTAAATACATTAATTAAAATAAATGAAAGCAACTCTCTAGAAAATTATTATGAATCTGAAAAAGTCTTAGTAACCCACTCAACTGTCCAAACTTGTCAAGTGTACAACTTATCCATTTGAGTATTTTAGGTGTTATGGAGTAGAGGATGGTACATTAAAGAAACAGCATCTACACCTGAGCAGCCTGAGAGGTGAAAGATCTGGTGCACCAAACAGAGGGATACACACTGGGAAGAGTAGAGTCACCCAAGTAATGTCATCTGCATCACTTTTGGTGGCATGTTTCATGTGGTAGATTTCACAGACTCCATTTCAAATGGAAAGGAAATTAAAACACTAATTTTATGTTTTGCTAGTGCCGTTCTAAAGATATCTATTACTTTTTTAAAATAGAAAAGAGGTTATAAGGAAAATACAGAAGAGCCACTAAAAACAAGAGGACCGCAGCAGTTCTCCAAGTCTCCAAGCAAAGTGAGTGGCATAGAGTCACTCACTCAAAATTACTGGGTGTCACTGTGCCTTAAAAAATAACTTTCCTCCCTGTTACATTGGCTTATCAATTTCACTGAACAAAACATTATATACTATTTTGTAAGATTTTCAACCTAACAATGCCAACTTACAGTACATAAAAATAGTTTTGCTTATTATGGTTAGACCAAATACCAGAAGTTCAGTTAATAGTCTTGTGGGGACTTTTATAGTGTTTTACATAATGAACAAACTCACAGAAACTTCCATGACAAAATTCACCTAACTACTCCGAAAGGTTAAATGTGCATAAACAGCTGGTATTTTCCTATATTAGGAAAAGGAGTTGAGAAATACCAAATGAATTATTTTCTTCTCAGGTACTCTTATAGGATGATTGCTTTTTTTGTGTTATAAATAACATTTGTTTGTACAGTCTATTGAATTACTTATTGTACATTGCAAGAAGCTACTTCAAATGAAAATATTTTTATAAATGAGGAATATCAATAATTTAACTTCATCATTCTTGAAGAAAAGGAAGTATAGGAAGAAAACAAGAAGAAGCAAAAATTCTCTGAAAGACTAAATGACCAAGAAACAGGATCAGAAAGAGAATGGGGGAGCGAGGCAGAAATCCAAGTAGTACACAAGAATTCAAGTTCTAGTTCACACATGATCTTGAGAATGTCTACCTTTTCGCTGAGTCACTCTATATTTTGAAATCAGAGATCAGAAAATCCAGGCAAAATAATGTCAGAGAAACATTTCAAAAACTTCTTTTAAGTACTGTGAATTGAACCCAAGGCCTCACACATGCTAGATCATGTGTTGTATATTTTGACATTTATCTCAACATGCAGCATAACTACGTTGCCACAGTTATATTGTCAAAAATATGTTGTTAGATGGGCAATCCATTCTTTCCTTTCATTTCTTGTCTGACATCCAGATATTTGTGTAAACTTCACTTCTATAAAGAAAGAAGGCCACATAAGTAGTATAATCATATATGGCTCTGGGAAGCCATATACTGCTTAAAAGAACTCTAAGTACAATTAGGCTCTGATATAAGAAAATAACTACATTTAAAATAGAATTAATTATATGTTTAGTGATAGTAATTTGATGTTTTAAAACTGATGTGCATACTAACCAAGAATGTCACTAAATTAACGTACTTATACTCCCTCCCTCAATCCCAAGTAATGAGTGATTCCCATTACTTTGCATATGATGCTATGAATTTTGGACCACTGGCAATATTTGTTTAAGTCAAACTAACTGTATTATTCTAAAGTAACAATGTAGAAGACATTTGAAAACCAAATGACTAAGTTGATGATGAAGCTTTTCATAGATAATGATTGTGTTTAGGGGAACTGAAAAGGCCCTGGTAAAAGGCAGATGGAATATGCTCAACTTCATAGGTTGCGCGTAGGGGTAGGGACTAAGAGGGGAGGGGAGGTGGAGGTGATTCTTTAGTTCGGCCTTTTCTCTTTGCTCATAGGGTAGATAGATAGCCACAATTTAAAAACTCTCAAAATCTGAACTATCTATTAGAAGTAGAAATGGGTTCAGTTGTAAAACCTCCCCTCAACCCTGTTATAAAAGCTCTGTAAACACAATGACAAAAATGTGGCTTAACTATGTTATCTTCTGCTGTTATGCTTACATGTTTTTAATCCATGGAATGAGAGAACAAAACTCCATAGCAAGGCTGGGAATAAATGTTCAATGAAAATAGCTCATTGATAGCTTTTATTTCCAAATTTGTATACATAAGGGGGAAATCCTATTTTGAGACAGAAAAAGCATGACCTTGGGTTCTTAGTCTTTTCTGTGGTATAGAGCATTTCGTCAGTGTGGTGAAGCCTTGAAACCTACTGCAGAATAACACATTTGAATTCATAAAACGAAATGTATAAGGAGTTGCAAACAATTGAAATATTTTAAAATGCCTGTATTTATTCATCAATGAATTTAACGAAAGATATAATAACAATCTTAACATAGATTCATATTAATGAAAAATGTAAGTGACATTTTTAGTATTTGCAAGAAATGTAAAATTACAGTATCTGTGATTTCTATTAGTCACAGGTATTGCTAATGCTATCAGTGATTATTGCCTGTATTTGTGATGGAAATTCTAAATTTTAGGCAGACCTTAACAAAAATAAATGTATTGTTTTTATTTTCTCATCAAAGGATACAGGAAATCTTAACCATCCACCATTTGTGAGTCCTATACATTGGTTAAAAACCTTTCACTGAGCACTTGAAGACTGGGGTTGAGAACGTCCTTATATTTATCCTTACAGGAAAGTGCTCATGTTCTGTTAAACTGAAGACTATTAACAATGGTAAAATCCAGCAATAATTCTAGTGGAAAGGAAATAGCATTATTAAGTTACTGCCAAGTGAATATAAAGCAATATTTATATTCCAAATAGTCATTTTATGGATGTTTAAAAATTGGGTACCTGTTCAAGTGCACCAGAGAAAATGTAAAAGGAGTCTTATTTTGAACAAACCACCACAAATATCTCTGGATTCTCTCAGCCAAGAGCTGCAGTTTCCATTTCTTGGTGTTTTGTAGTTAGATAATAGTGCTGAGTATTTATAGGTTTCCTTATATAACTGTAGTTCTATCCATTTTTCTTGTCAGAATAGTTTATTTTCTGTCCATGCTCCTGTTTTCCTTGAATTTTAGTATTGGATTTACTGACTTTTCTCTGGCTCTACCCTTTTTATAGAACCATATTCCTCAAGTTCAATTTATTTTTAAGTTGGATACTTTATGTGTCCATTCGCTTTAGAGCTCTAAAAAGAAAGTGTATTATTGACCAGATAAAGCTATTAAAGTAACTATTATGAAATTTATTTTTAGGACCTTGGTCACCTTAATGGCTCTTTAGGGTTTAAGATATGCTCAAAGCAGCAAACACCATAACCTGGGAAGAACAGTCTGTGGCTTTCATTTCTTACTCAGCACCTGCTCCATCTGATCACTTGCAATCTGTCATACTTCTCCAACGCCCACTCCAATTATGTAAGGGCCATTAATGGTTTGAGCCTCTAAATTAAGACATCTTTTCTTAGGCTCCATTTCTTCATCCAGTGTCTGTTCTAGGAGCACCCTTTTCCTTGCTCTCTCTCAGTTTTTATGCTCCATCTATTTCTCAAAATACTTTTATTCTATTTTTTTGAAACTTTACAGATAAACAATGATTTTATCTTCTGTAAATTCTATTCCCAGTAATCTTACACTGTATTCTCTTCATGTTTGCCTTTGGCAACGCCATCTAGTCTTGCCAGTTTACCATTCTCATAGGACTTTATGAAATCTGAATCCTTATCACCCAAGCTTCCCTGAGCTACCACCTGCACTTTAGTAACTACTCGCATCACCTCATCTGGGTGTCCCAAATGCACCTATAATTCCACCTGCCCAAATGGTAAAGAAGTCTGTTGTGCCCTGATTCTTCAGTTGAAGAAGTCAGCTCTGATGATAAAACTCTAATGTGGATTTGGAACATTGTCTTATACACTGCTGGAAACCGTAACTTCCAAGTAGGCTGATTCAGTTGAAAATTGTGGCCAGGGGTCATGCCAGTTGTTGCTGTCACTGCCAAACTTAGCTCCAGGTTCCCAGTAAAATTTGGTTGCCACCATTGGAAATCCTTGAGAGCTCAGGAAATCATGCCATCATTTGGAAAATTGTGTACATTTATAGATAGATCAGGAACCATCTATATTCTTTCTCCTATCTGAGAAAGGCATTTATCTCTGCTGTTTTTGAATATAATAAAAGCAGAACACACCATAGTTTGTGTTGTAATTTTTCCATTATGAAATAGCTACTTCAGGCTCACATTGACAGATTCCAAATTTCACCTAAGCACCCAACAATGCCATGAGAGTATGTATAGGACAGCATCTGGCCCACAAATTACATTTTAACCACATTCCAAGTGACCATTTCTAAGATGACTTCTTTTCTACTCTTTTTTTTTTCTTTTATAAACTCTACATACTTTGTGTTCTCCACATTTTGCACATGGGTGGGGACTATGATGATGGCTTAAAAGACTGGTATTTTCAGTCAAAGAAAACTACAATATTTTTGAAGGATCTACTACAGTTCTAAATTTTATGTATAGTAAATTAAGTTCCTAAACTCCTCATCTCTGAGTAGTTTATCTTTCTTTGAATTGGAAACATTAGGTTATATTTTTAAACAACCTAGAGAATGAATGCAAGGTTAACTTCTAATCCCTGGACATACATGGCTTAACATATAATGGGAGTGCTGATGTAATTTAAAAATCAAGAATGTCTAAGAATGTCTTACTAGATGTTTCATCAATTATTCTGCAATCAAATAAAAAACTGCCTGGTAATGAGAACCTGATTCAATTTTTAAAGGTATTTAACAGTCCTAGAAAGTCTATTTGAGCATTTTGCAGATATTTTTCTCTTTCTTTTATTACATTATCATGTTAAGGCACAGCAGGTGAACTTTCAAAGTGTGAAACGACTACATAAAACTGTTGGGTAACATTTGAAAAGATATAGCCCAAGGCATCTGACTGAAGATGGAACTTAGGTGTCAGACACAGAAAATCCAATTCAGGTTTGTCTCCAAGTCAATTTTTTCTGTGTTTATTGTTGCAAAGACTTCACCCTGCAGTGAAGTTGGAACTGGTTCTTTTCTTGAGAACTACTAATAAACTTGGACCGTATTTTGTTTTTAAACTAACTGTCATATCTTTTAAAAGAGTGTGAGAAATTAAAAGTTATTTACATTTGAGAATATATACCTATGGTTATTTGTACTTGTAGACCTGCATGTTCATGGGTAGACTTGAAATATTATGCATTTTAGATTTAATATTGTATGCTCAGTGCTGAGTATAACAAGCTCATCAATTCACAGTCAACTTTATTTTTTTCTTATGTTCACAAAAGGTGGTAGCCTGAGGTAAATAGTCCTTCTCCTGTCCTACTGGAGTCTGGATTAATTTACTAAGAAATGCTCTGAAAGACAAATATCATTATAAAGAATCTCTTCCAAATTTCTCAAATATAACAAATATCTTTCCTTACAATCTGGAATAAAACTAGGATTAATGGTAAATGCTTTTATTTCTGTTTCTCTTTGATTTCCTGCTACATTGCTCAGACATTAACATTTACAAAAATTAAAGTCTGTTTTGATGTTTTACAAATTCCTCATGGTTGCAAAATATATAATTTATAACATGGATTTTGGAGTGTATAAATATCATTTGCCACTAAGTCATCTCCAAATGAAATTTCTTGATTCCATAATATTAAGACCTAAAAATCAGGTGATCGGTCCATAAATGCTATCATGTGATGATTAAAAAGCATTCTTAACTCATAACTAAGTATTCATATTCTCAAAGACAAGTGGTTTGTTTATCTTTGAGAATATTTTCCTTGCCTTTGTAAAACACTTACCTCCACCATTCTCCCTCTTTGTCTTAAACATTCTTCTGCTTTTAGCCGAAATGTCTCTTTAAACCCTCAGACACAACAGGTGTCCTGTCATAGCTCTCTCTCTCTCTTTTTTTTTTTTTTGTCTTCATGGCACTCATCAGGGTTTATAATTAAAT
The DNA here is from genome assembly GCA_004027875.1 of Aplodontia rufa. Taxonomy (NCBI): domain Eukaryota; kingdom Metazoa; phylum Chordata; class Mammalia; order Rodentia; family Aplodontiidae; genus Aplodontia; species Aplodontia rufa. Next base: position 44,025 of record PVKS010009690.1, read on the forward strand.
TTTGTCACCTATGTTTTTTATCCCACTAATCTGTGTAGTATATGAGAAAGGAAACTGAATTTAATCTAAAGACAATTTTGCCTCAGCTTTACATGGTAGCTAAAATTTCATGTAATTTGGTGAATCAATTAATTTGTTCATGTATGTTCTAAAAACCTTATATATAGTTATGCTGAAAAAAGCTAAAAAAAATCTGAGGCTAGCTCATTTAATCATGTAATTGGATATATTCACTTATGTGTGCTGTAATTTGCTTTTTCACCTTTTTAAAAACACCTCCAATTATTAAAACCATTTTACATAAGAATTTATTTTTTAAACTTATTTTCAATGATAAAAATATATAATTATATATATTAATATGGAGTGCTATGTACTGTTTCTATGTGTGTATACATTGCATCATACCCAAATAAATTTAAATATATGTATCTTCTCATTTATCCCTTCTTTCTGACAAAACTTTTAAAATCCGGGGCTGGAGCAGTGGCTCAGCGGTTTAGGCGCTTGCTTGGCAAGCACTAGGACCTCGGTTCAAACCCCAGCACCACGTACATAACTAAGTGTTGGAGCAACTAAGGCCATGTGAAAAACTAAATAAAGTTGTTTCTTTCTCTGTTTCTCTCACTGACCCTCTCTCTTTAAAAAAAAAAAAAAGCTTTTAAAATTCTTTTTACTAGTTTCTTGAAATATATAGCATATCACTGTTATCTATGGCCACCCTATTAGGCAAGAGAATACCAGAGCTTCATTTTCCAACATAACTTTAACAGCACCATTGATCAAATTCTCCCCATACCACCCTTTCTTCTCACTGTCCCAGCCTCTGATAAGCACCACGGTACTCACCACTTCTATGAGATCAGCATTCTCATATTCCATATGCATGTGAGATTGTGTCTCTCTGTGCCTAGCTATTTCACTGGAAAATTTCTTTCATATTTGGTTTTATGGGTCTATGCCCTACCTGGACATAGAATAATAGGAAATGGGTGTTATATTGCTACGCAAACTGTTGTCAAGTATGCACACTCAGTTACAAAAGATGAGTGAGTTTGTCTGACCATATACCATATCTAAAATTACATAAAATTATAACAAAAGAAAATGTGGGGATACACTGGTATTGATTTTTCATAAAACCACAAAATCCTCATGTCTATTTATTTATATAATTATTTGTGTATAACATTTATTGACCTAGATATTTTACATAAGCTATTATTTTTAACCATTATATCAATGTAAATCCAAAGAAAATATTAAATTCACTTACAAATGATCAATCTGAGGCAAAGAGCAACTATTTCTTTTCAGAATATGAAAATAGAAATGGAAAAAGTCATAGTTAAATCCCAGGTCTGTTTAAATGAAAGTCTAGGTTCTTCCTCTAAGCTGATGCCACTCACCAAAAGTGAGTGTTTTTAGCATACACAGTGTAAGAAAGAGCATTCCTTTTATCCTGCAAAGGACAGGATCATATCATACTTAGGACTGCAGGCTCTGCAGCTGCAATGACTGGGACTGAGGCCAATTTCTGTAGTTTGCTAGCCATGTGAACCTAAGCAAATTATTTAATCACTCAGTAGCTCAATTTTCTCAGTAAAATAGAACAAGTAATAAATAGCACATTTTTCAAAGAATGCTGAGAGGGTTAAATAAATTAATATTTGAAGTACTTAGGACAATCTTTGCACACAGTGAAGTCAAAAAGTAAAATCAACATTATAATATGACAATTTGTGACAATGTAGTTAAGCAATGATTTGTCATTATAAATTCATCTTTATATAGTAACAATTTTGTAGAATATATATAACACATATCACATTATTACTTTATGTTTTTAAGCAATTTTTACTGTATAAGCCTGTACTTACAAAAAAGTGGAGGATAGTATGCATTGCCATTAAAAAAGAATATATATGTTCTTTGTATAGACCACACACATATACTAAATATATGGTCTATGTGCATTTCTAAACCCTAGTTAATTTTTATTATGGTTAAAGAGTTATGGAAGCTCAAAAATGAAGATAAGGAAATATTAATTTGTAGTTCTCAGAATATATTCACATTATCATTTTTTATTCTCATAACTTTGTAGATAATATTCTGAAAGGACTGCAAAATTATCTAACTTATTTTAAATTATTCAAGAAAAACTTGAATAATTTTGACATTTTGAAACATCACTTTATTTTCAGTCGAAGACTTAAGTTTTCATTTTTAATAAAGCCCTCTGAACTCATCCAAGTCTTAATTCATTTTGGCATAATAGTTTGGCAATGTTGCATTTTAAGAACTCCCTTGGTAATTATCTTAATTTCCAGAAATAGTGTCAGTGATGAAAATGAATTTGAGTGCCATTCCTGAAATTTAATCATGTCACATTTAAACAGCCAGGAGGGAAATGTATATGGCTATTGTGGGCCACATAGCCCCCAAAATGAAAACCATTGTAGTTATTTTCAAATTAGTTAACTAATGTGCTCTCAATTTCCATTGCACTTACTCTGGTTTAAACACCATGTTCTATTAAACATACATGGTGAAGCATATTTGTTGTCTGGATAATATATTTCTTATTCCTGTTCATCACCATTTTCCTTTCAAGCTGTTTATGGAAATGACTGCCTGGACACTTGAGTTTATATCATTTAAAAGCATCCAGGGATCCAAAATGAGGACTGTTATTAGAACTGTTGTAATATTGCAATAAATACAATAGGAACACCTAAAAGATTGTCACATATCGATCAATAGCAATTTCAATTAAAATGAAAAATAAAACCAAAAGATAATTAAGATTGGCCAAAGTAAATGAATAAGTCATATGGGCCATATCAAAAAATCTAATGTGAACTTATTTAAATAAAGAAGTATTATTGCCTTAACCCACCTATAAATACAATTAATAAATAACTACTAAATCTTTTACAGGTAAATTTTATGTCAAAAATTTAATGGTTAATTGTCAAGTCAAAGAAAAGCAATGCAAAGTATATCAATATTCACTGAGTATCAATGAATGTCACAGTACCAATATGTACCAATGGAGTACCAACTGAGAATCAATGTACTGGATTACATTTTACTATTTCACCAAAAAGAGCTTTACAATACTGCTTTAAAAAGGAAAGTCAGTTAAAAATAACTTGATGGTATTGAAGATACTGAGAATAATAATATCTCATTCCTTTTCTGAAGGAACTAAGAATGCTACGTTCATTCATTCATTGAATATGATTATTTATTGAACACACTGCATGAACACTCTTCTGGCGATTATAAAGTCTCTCTCCCATGGAACATAAATTCTACTGAGGGAATAATTAACAACAAATAAATATGAAAATAAATGTTAGTGATTAGTGCTAAAAACAAAAACCAAAATAGAAAAATGTACTTCAGTAGGCTGAATTCAAAAATTACAGAGGTCAGGGAAGGCATCATGAAGATGGTATGTATGTATGTATGTATGTATTTATTTTCATTCTGCAATTACCTGAGGCAGGATGGGGATGTGTCAAAACAGTGAATACTGCCAGAAAAGGGTAGTGGGAAAGGAAATGTTCTAGAGCAGGAATGCACTGTTTTTCTAGAAAGAGCTAGGAGGCTGCTTTAACTATGGGTGTGCATAAGAAAGAGTGACAGGAGGTGGAGCTGGAGAGGAGTGAGCAAGGTGGGGGGAGAGATGGTTCCTGTGATCCTCAGAATACAGCACTGTAACTTTTACTCTGATTGACATCGGCTAAGTGGGAGACTGGGTTGTGAGGTGGTGAGGGTATTTTCCTGACCTTTTTTTTATAAAAGGTTGCTTCTGGATAAGCAGGGAAAGACTTCTTCCTTTAGCAAAGTTGTAAAGTGGGACTTTTTTAAGTCTTTGCAAAACATCTGTCACCTTTGCTTTATAATCTTTTCCCCATGAATGAGAACACATCTTCCTGGTGTATGGGCACATCAGTGTGGGAGTATGAGTGTGTGTGAAATTGCAGAGTATGTAAATGTGTGTATGAGTGTGTGTGCATGTGGGTCAAAGCTTTCTGTGGAGCTCCCTGCTCAGCATGGGGCTGTGGCTTAGCAGTTCCCACCCCTTCCACTTCTCTTCCCTTTTCCTTTTCCATGTTCTTTCTAGCATTGCCAACTAACCTCTTATTTAATATTTCATCATTTTCTGTTATTTATTTTCTATTTGTGTCTGCCACTCATCTTCCACTTTTCACTCCCAAATGAGAAGGAGTAGATACAAGGCAGGAGAAGAGCCAGAGAGACAAGACATGTCCAGATTTTTCACATAGTGTCGTTTCATTCATAATTTGTTAAAAGAAATTATCCTTTCCATATAATAATGGTAACAAAGGGCATTTTTGGAATGCTCAAAATATAAAAGTATAAGAATGAAGATACAATTCAACTGTAAGTATTAAATTTCTTGCTTTGTGGGAAAGTTTTTCTTTTCATACTCTTGCCATTTATTTCCTATTGCAGTATTTAATTTAACCAATGATATGATAAATTGAAGATCACTAATACTCCTCTTCCATCTTTATTGTAAATATTTTCATAGGTTACTTTGGTTTTTTGTCTTTTATTCTTTTTATAATTATGGTGTTTTTAAGTCAGTTTTATTTCTTTGCAGTGTCTTCTATTATTTATTATTTTTTGGGATGTTGAAATGATTTCATAACAAATGAAAAAGTAAATCACACATACAAAAATTCTACCAAAGTATGTTAAACTTAAGCCATTGATAAAAAATATGAAAGAGTGTAGCAAGTGAAGAAATTGAATGCAGGAAACCAAGACTGGGCTAAAGACTACTGAGTTTGAGCACAAGGACAGTCACATTTTAGTATAGATGTCCTCTGACACCAACCAGCAGTTACTCTCCATTAGTATCCCTTCTTTCTTAAGAATCTTCCCAATGTTTTTCTGCCATTGTTACAGGTATTAACTGATCAATGGTATCTCACTGGGGCATAATATGAAGCCCAGAAGAAAGTTTATCAGTTTTGCTGCAGGTTGAGAGCCACTACATTAATTATAATCTATTTAATGTGTACTACCATGCTACTGACTTCAAGCAGCTTGGAGCTGGTGCCACCTGTAACATGAAGATGCGTCTCTGTGGCTCTGTGATCAGTGAATTCCCAATGCTCTCAATGGGTAGAACTAAATCCTTGGGTGAAAAAGACACCTTATTACCAGATTCATGTTCAAAGAAAAGACTGAATTTAAATCTAAACAGTGTATAAATATATAACCAAGTCAAAGAAAAATAGAAGGTTGCACTAAACACAATATTAAAAACTGATTGGAAGACACCAGTCACAAATTGACAGAAATTAAATGGACAGCTGATTGCAATATATGCTTCCATACTTGATCAGACATCTTTCTTCTCGAGGGTATTTTCAGATAAAGTAACCTCAATAAATGTCTCTGATGGGTGTATGGACAGGTTTGAGCCCTTGGTTTCAACATCCAACTCACATCCAGTCTTCTTTCATTTCAACATGTTGGCAATCCAGCTGTCCACAGTTGCTCTCTGGGCAGCACAAAGGGTCAAAGTGGTCCCTTTTTTCTGTCCCCTTATCTCCAAACTATCAACTCTGACCTCCACTCCTTTTCCCTAGTGCCCTCGGTGTCAGTCCATGTTTTCAGATGCTAGTTCTTCAGAAACTGATTCAGAGAGTTAGGAATGGGTCAACTCAGAGTGACAGTCATCATTAGGCAGTTTTCACAAGAAGTCCCCTAAACATTTCTCCTTTAAGGAAAATTGGAAGTTCTTTTTCCTATGGGTGATAAGTGGTCTTAGCATGCTTGGATGTGTGCTAATGCAGGTGCCATTTTAAGCTTTGCTTAGTTCCAGTGCTTCTTGGAAGGTCCTCTGTTCTGGCCCCAGAGTTATTTTTGCTACATGAATAAAATATAGTTCACTGACACTGTTTTGTTTGTTCTTCTTCATCCTGGTAAAGCATTTATTTATAGAAAGCCTCTGTCTTGGAGGTGCTTCCTAGCACATCAGGATTAATCAGGCAGGCATCTTCACATTTCATGAAACAAAGAGAAGGATCAAAGCTTTTTCCCTGAGGCTGGCCAAGTGCTGAACCTGGATACGAGTTAATGTAGCGGGTAGTCAGGAAAGTGCTTTATGGGAAGGTTGTTAGACTAGCTGCTTGGTTGGTTACTGGTCTCTGGTTGGATGGTCTACCTGCTTCCTCAACCTATCCTCTTAATCTATTTGTGTGCTGTGGCTTTCTTCATCAACTCTTGCTCAATGTCCTTCTCCAATTATTTTAAGCTTCAGAAAGTTCCTTCCCCGAAGTCTAACACTTTCCTTTGATAGTCAGAATTTGATCATTTCAGTGCAATTTTCCAGACAGGGTGATGAGTGTGCAGTTTTTAGATCTGTTTGTTTATATAAATAACTCAAATAAATTATTCAATAATATTCCCTATTTTATTTTAAAATATACCATACTAGAAAACAGAAATGAAGAATGGGAAAGTGGAAATGCATTACTACTTCTAAAACGGAAGAACTGAGATAGCAGGGATGGGGGGTTTATAATTGTAGTATATGCTCAAGCTCATCTTGATCATCTGTATCCGAAGAGGTTTCTCAGTTTAGAGGAAAATGCACTGAGCTAGTAATCCAAAGACCTGCATTCTCATTAGTTCTGCTTTTGCAAACAACTAGTTGTGAAACCTTGAACAAACCACATTATATATGTCTCAGTCTCTACATCTGAATGCGCATCTGCATCTTCATTCTGAACTTGCGTAATATTGTTGGGATGCTCAGATTCACAATACATGTAAAAACTGTAGTATATGAAGTTTCTATAAGTGCCCAACAATTTTAAAGTGATATCGTTAGTGTTCTTATCTGCACGTGTTTCTACCTAATTTAAGTCCCATTCCATTAATGCTAGTAGTTATTACTTTTTCATTTTTTAAGTTGGGCAATACTTTTTGCCTCTTTGCAAACACTTCAAGCAAATAATTATCCTGCCATTTGATCTATCATTTCAAAATTTTACTGTCCTAGGCTTCCAAGAAAAATGAATTCTGTGTAAAATTCTTGCTGATGTGTGCAACAGGTCAACTGAATCCTTCTTTATCTCTATTTTTTATTTGTGATAGAGGCTGTTTAGTTCCAGTGCCTGTCAGATCCAAAATAGCCACTCTGCTAGTATTAATTTAAGTTGTACACATACTCAAAAGTAAAAATGGGATTCATGGGAGAGACGAGCTTGAGCATTGGTGGGAGTGTTGCTATTTTTTTTCAGGTCACAATCCTGCTCCTAGGCGTATTGAATGCTGAGAAATATCAGAAAATAAGTGTGTACTAATAACATTAATTACAACAAATATGGAAAGTGCCATTTCAACCAATTATGAACTCTGGAAACAATGGTATTGATTTTGGCCCAGGTTCCAAAATGAATTGAGGATGCATAAATAAATTCATATATGTATGTATGAAAATACTTACTATATTGACAGTTTCTTCCCATAAATTCTCCTGGACACTCACAGGAATAGTTAGCAACAAGGTCCGTACATATTCCACCATTTCTGCAAGGTTCAGCTTCACATTCATTGATATCTGAGGAAAACAGATTAAAGGAAAAGAGCTATTGGTAAAAGAAATATATTAGCTATAAGGAGGTTTTATGTGTTTTGAATAAAATGTCTGATTAATGTTATTCCTTTAGTGTGTGTACACATGGCAATGATACATGCTGCTTAAAACAATAGTTCATTTAAAATCAAATTTAATCAATTTCAAATAGAATTGAAAATCCAGATGAAAGGTCAACAGAACTAAACCATTCTCATATTCTAAAAATAAATATGAATAGTTAAGGAAATAAATTAATTAAACAAATTAACCCTGAAAGAGAGATGAATTGGTTTCACTTACAAGATCTAGGAACCACTCTGAAGCAACTGCCAATTAACACTGTCTCATTTCATCTTAATTCATTAAAATTCTAACTGACAGAGATGTTTTAGTTTCTAAATAGTTTGCCTTTGATGAATACGATGAGAAGCAAATTAGAGTTAATCGCTAAAGCTCATTACATGCAAAGTATAATAAATGTAAATGATGATCACTTCCTAATCTCATTCAAGAGTTTCTAAAGTTAGGATGACTAAAGGGACTTACGTTTGATATACCATTATCAGACATGATGAAAAACCATATGTAATAACATTCAGGAAATTATACTAATTTCCATTCTAATTTTGGACAACAAAGAAAATGAGTATGACTTGAACGCAAAAAGAAATACTGATTAATCCCATCAAAAATCAATAACTGATATTTACATATCATTCCCTGTGAGAACCATGCTAGGTTCTGTGGAGTAGCTCCCTCATCTGTGTCTCATCCTATCATGTACTCCTGTCTATTCTCTATTAGCTCTGAATTCTATAACACTGTTGTTGTTTAGTGTTTAACTAGTATTCAGAACTAAATAACATTCCTTGGAAGTCCTGTAGGTACATGCCTTCCACCCTTCACCTAGTCAGATAGCAGGCTTCACACACGTAGTTCCTGTACTGCCGTTTTCTATATTCCTGAAAATGCCACACCATACTTGTGACCACTGGTATCCAGTGTTTTCTGATACACTTTAACAAAATAATAGAAATAGTGATATGCATAATCTAAAAAACTCATTTCAGATTTAAGGTGTCTTCTGATCCACTATATCAAAAGGCATTTCTGAAGTCCTAGATTATCTCAGTTGCTTACAGCATTGTGAAAACTAAATAATCCTCTCAAGACCAAAAGAGGGAAAAAAGTACTAGAAAACACTCTAGTTGTCCTTTTTTCAACTTCTGTCTTCTAAGCAGTATCCCTTCCTGAAAGTGGAGTTGGTCACACTCACATCATGATTCACTACTGAAAGTGAGGTCTAAATTTCCTTAGCAGGGTGATGACTTTTCTGAAGGTGGTGCTTTTTTGTTTGTGTCCCAACTTACGACTAGAGACAATTTGTGATTGTGTTGAAAATAATCTCAGTATTTTATAATGACAAAGAATAAAGTTAGGATCTGGTAATCTCTAAAAAGAACTGGGTACTGTAAATTATGATAAATTCCCACCTATTTGATACTGAAACTCTCCAGAAAAAGAGACTGAAGAGAGGAGGGGAGAGAAAGGAAGGGGAGAGAAAAGAAAAGAAGGAACCTAAGTCATTTCTTCACTTTTCCATGTGATGAAATATTAATTTTTTGTTGGTATTATCAAAATTTCACTAATTTAAGACCCACACAAATCACTATGTTATTTATTTTGTTGCAACTCAGTTTAAGACAAGGGCAAGGTTTGCTTACATGGGAGCATGACCAATACGCCTTTCCCTATATCATAACTACTACAATTCATTTTAGAGGAAAGCATTTAAATGATTGATATTTTAAATTGTAATTTCTTAGAAAAAGCATTGCCTTACTTTATGATGTTATTCTTAAAAAGTTTTTTCCTTACACACTCAGATATAAGAAACTGAGTACTGATATCTGAAGAAGGTCACATCAGGGGAATACATTTTGATTTGGGGCCTGAAGGAAAGGTTTAATCAGGATTAAGAAGAGCAAAGTGGACACACTGGTGTATTTCCAAAAAGAGAACCAGAATTAATGACAACTTGGATGATAGGATAGTCCCTTTAGATTCCTGAGCAATCCACTCCAGAGCAGAAAATATGAGTGGCCTACTGGGATCTCCAGTCTAAGGATGAAGGTGATAGATTAGATTACAATGAACCCTTATAGTGCCTGCTGAAGAAAATGCATCTTATCTTTTGGCCTTGAAGAGATGGGGCAGGATGGGAGGATATCCCCTTTTATCCTCCTACTGTAGAAGGACCTAGTGAAGCCAGATCTGGATAGACCTGAGCAACGAATAGAAAGGCAGCATAGAGACCCACCCTAGCTTTGGGATTAATAGGTACACAAAATGATTTAATCCTCACGTAGAAAGTCCTAAGAAATTTCTCATTTTAAAATTGAAATACATTATGAGCCAAATCAAATCCAACTCTTGCTGCTTTGAAATCATAATAGAATGAAGTTTTCCTAGTTAGCGATGTAAGAACTACCAAGAATTACATACGCAGTTGTTAAGATGCAGGCCCAGTTGTTCTTTGCTTCTGTAAAACTTCCATGTCTTTAAACAATAAATACTACTTAAAATATGTGAATGTACATCTAATTGAGATGAATCAACATTTGAAACTTGTAACTATGGGGTCATAAGATAAATCTACAATCATCAACAAAACAATTATAATTAAGGACTTCTGATTCTAAAAAAAAGCAACAGTTAACACCTTTACCCAGGGCTAACATGAGGTGGAATGTATTGGATTATTATTTGTTTAAGTGGAAATGCTTTATAGGAATGCTCATTTTAGGTTTAAAAAATGACCCTTACATTGTTTGAATCTTTACATGTTTAAGACAAAAACCTAGAAACTATTTAAATCTAAATTCATAAAATGTAAATGTTGTTTTAAATGAATTAAACTCTTTAGTACAGCATTGAATTTAGCAAAGCATTTTTACACGTGTACATATCCAGTAACATGCGGACTCAGAGAACATATGCAAATTGCAGAGAGGCATTTATGTATTAATATAATGCAGTTCTTTCGGTAGTAAAGGCTATTTGCACTGTGATTAACACTACAAGCAATCTAAACAGAAAGTGACCTCAATTTGTATAAATCATGCTTAATTAGAGACTTATAAATGATCACAGACTATAGCATAATGAAATGAAAATTAAACATCTTTGTAATAAATCACATACTTTTCCATTTGTCACAGATCAAGTCATTATCATTTTCAGAAAAAAGTCCACATCTATTCTAAATATAGTGGAATATAGTAGACTATTTTTATATCTAAGAACAATTTCACACAGCAATCATTATATAAAGTAAGAATTTCCATATTGAGTCATTTTTATAGCTCATTTATAATAATAACCATAGTTTTAAGGTCTTAGGAACAAATTTTATTCTTGTCCCTATGGAACTTCTTTTTTACACAGCTTATATCCTGAGAATTATTCAGTTACTCCTGGTCTTCTTTGTTCTAGATTTTGCGTCAAACCCCATATTATGCAAATTATAGTCCAAAGCCATGACTTTGCAACAGCAGGCTTTCAAAAAATTTTTGAAAATAAAAATTATATTTCTTGTTTCTTATTTGGGTCTTCAAAAAGTGAGGCATAATTTCTGGCCACAGAAACCAGTTCATTTTTTTCAGGAATTATTATTAAATATGCAATAAACCCATTCTTCATTATCGACTCCACTAACTAACCAGAGATGAAATGAAGATTTCTTGACTCCCAATCTCTGGAGCTTCCTCTAGAATTTTTAAAATGGTCAATTAACTAGTTCATTAGGCAATGAATTTAGTACATTTTACATGGCTCATCTTTGTGTTCTGCAGATTAGGAATCATTAGTAGTTTGCATTCTTGGGTTATCATTGTCCCTATTCCTCCTTGAATTCTTTTAGAACTTCTTAAGTGGATGCCAAAATCCTAGCAGTTTATTTACATACACTTTGACTTACAATATTATGAATACTGAACATCTTTTAAACTGGGACACACAAACCTTCTGCGGACAGAAGTCCATTTAACCTCTCCCTCAGTAAATCTATCCCTTTATAACTCCCAGGTACATACCAAGCCCCATAATCATCAAGAAGGAACACCGTTATTGTTTAGGTATGAGTAGTCCCCCAAAACTCATGGGTTAGCCAATGCAAGAAGTTTTAGAGGTGAACTTATTAGAAGAGCCTTAACCTAATCAGTGGATTGATCTACTGATACAGATTAACTTGGTGCTAACCATGGGCAGGTAGGGTGTGGTTAGATGAGGTAGGTCCCTTGGGGCATGCCTGTGGGGTTTATATTTTGTCCCGGGTAAGGGGAAGTTTCTCTCTGTTTACTTGGTGCTATGTTCTGAGTTGCTTTTCTCCACCATGATGCTGTCTTTATATCGGGCACAGAGTTGTGGATTTGGCCTTCTGTTGACTGAGACCTCTGCAGCTGTGTGCAGAAATAAACACCTCCTTTCTTACCTTGCTCTTGTTGGAACTTTTGGTCACAGAGATGAAAAAGCTGACTAAAACATTGAGTCTTTGGCTGAGAACATTGGTTTCGATATTAAAAGGAGAACACAGTAGCATGGTTATGCTTTTTATTTTATTTTTTTTCTTTTCAGTTTTCAAAGACACGATTTCTTGATTTCCTTCTTCCTTTCCCTTGGGTTATCTTTTTCTTGCAATATTATTTTTGACTGCTAATTAGCTGGCGAGAGCTTATTTTGAAGGGCCTACTATTTTTGATCCTTAACAACACATCTTCTCTATTAAACATTCCACAGACTTCACATGAGTGATTGCCTTTAATATTTGACCTTATTTTTTTTCCTTATATACTGCCTATGGCTTTCATTTTCTCCTTTAAGTCTGAATGAATTTATGACAACTTTCTAAGAATACTTTTCTTCCATTCTGATGTCAAATTTAACTATATCATAATCGGAACCACCTAGAGGATTGTCTAGTCATTTTTGGGACAAGTTGATGATATTTTTAATCCCATAATCTTGAACTCCCTTTCAAGCTGGCTTTTTGCTATGGTACTTGTAATTCATTTTAAAGTAGCAAATTAAGATCATTATTCTCCATTCACATCAGATCACATGCAATCTTTCTATATGGCTTATTGGTGACTTTTTACTCACCAAAGAACAGGAAGACAATAAAACATCCAACTCCAATTCACCCATCAACTCTTTCAAACAAAGACCATATTCTCTGCCCATATCTCTCCTGGAATCCTAGCACTTATTTTAATATTTCAATTTAGATGCAAATGCCTTCGCTATTACTATCAAGGTAGTATCCCTCCCAATTCTTTGGAATATTTCCATATAAAATTGTTCCAGTAAGGCTTATTTGCTCATAATTAGACATTTGGCCAGTAAGACAAGACAGCTGTTCCACGGTGCTTGTAAAGCCAAAACCAGCTGAGAAGAAGGTTAAGGAGGGGTAATCCAGAGGGTGCAATGTCTCTATAATGCAAATAGTTGATGATTTGAATGCATTCATAAATAAAAGCTACATTAAAAACATACAAGAAAAGACTCAAACAAAGCAAAACCCACATGCTTCCTTCAGTGAAATTTTTCACTAAACTGCAAAACATCTCAAAGGATGTTAGCTCAGTGGGCCTGCAGCATGCAGCATAATAACTTGTCCACAATAAATATCTGTTGATTGATACAAACAAACTGGGAATATCAGAGATGCAGAGAACCATCAGATATGTACTATAACAGAGAGCTCATTGACTGAGGCAGGGAAGTAGAGACCCAGTCTCTTTATAAAGGGATTCTATTAAGGAAATAATGAAGATGGAGTAATGCTCTTATTTTTAATATTGAGATAAATTGAGTGACTTTGTTTTTGGAAATCAGAAAAAAAAATCTTACAATAATATTTCAAATGCTTTTTTTGTAGCACTGTGGATGAAACCCAGGGCATCATGCATGATATAGAATGTGTTATATATATTTTGATATTTATCTTAACAGGTAGCATAATTATAATCAGAAAATTTTACTTAAATGATCTTAGATGGGATGAAGGTAATAATGTTGTTTTCAAAGGAATTCAGGTGATTCTGAAGGACAGGTTTGGTTGAAAACTTGAACAGAACTTCTTTTTAGGAAGTCTATCCATCCAACCATCCATCAATTTGTCCATCCACCCACCCATCCTCCCACCTACCCATTCATCTATACATCATCCTTTACTCCCCTATAGCTGAATAAATAACAAGGAAATAAATAATCAGTTGCCGTGCACAATGATAAGTGCTACACAGGAAAACACAATTTCTCAAAGCAGCTCCAGCTATTGGAAACAAAACTGGTCTTGCACGTTAAGGAATGTTGTTTCGGAGTTTAACAGACTTGGTAAAATACTTTAGAGTCATATACGTTAATACATACTTTACTCTGTGAATTTTTTTTCTCCATTAATATGTACTTCATTATTATTCATATCAGCAATCTCTAGGTCCAAGAGTGACTCTTCTCTTTTCCATAGTTCTTTGCTACAAGTAAGTAAAGTATATATTTTCTGATTCCCTACATTTATTTTGGTATGCTGACATTTGCACATTTTGGCATATCCTAGTGCTTTATCCAAAATTAACCACTCCATCCTACCTGCTGAACACAAAATTATTTCATATACTCATCTTTCTGATTTTAGCAGTCAACTTTAATGATTAATTATTCTGACTTTTTATAGTGAATTATCAGAAACCCATAACAGGCTAGGTGAAATGTGATTCATATTGGAAGTATAGTTATGTCTCATATAGTCTGCCTTCACCCATTCATCCACTCATCCATTCATTAAAATTGTAATGTGTACCATCTATGAATTTGGCACTAAAATACTTATTGGGTACATCAGTGAGTAGGAATGGTCCCTGTTCTAAGAGATCCCATTTCTACCCTTTTGTTCAGGAGAGAGAGAGAATTATAGTACAATATCATGAATATGTGTCTTATAGCATTATGCACAAAATGTTCTGTGATTATAGCAAGGAACAGTGGATTTTCCCTCGGGAGATGTGGGAGTCTGTTTATAGGAGGTAATAACTTTTTGTTGGTGCTTAAAGGATGAGTTGGAGTTTTTGGGTTTTTTTGTAGATGTTTTAAATTGGTAGAGAACATAAAAGAACACACTGTTTTCTGAGAGAATTGAGCACTTTAACTGTCTGGAGCATGCACGTTGACTGTAGGGACGGATTGTCAGTTACAGAAGTTAGTGGTTGTTGAGAAGACAGGGATCAGATTTTTATGGCTTTATAAATTAAGTTAAGGAGTTTAAACTTCAGTCTTTGCATACTGGGGAATTAATAGAGAATACAAGAAATGTGGAAGGGGCATGAGATTGAACAGACCTTTGTTTCAGAAATCTCATTAACAACCTCTAGTATTTTGTTATTGGTAACATTTTGGAGAAATCATTTAAAAGATCAAAAGGGCTTCATATGTTGGCACGCATCCATAATCCCAGTGACTCAGGACGTAGAGGCAGGAGGAAGGCAAATTGGAGCTCAGCCTCAGCAAAAAATTGAAACACTCTCTCAAAGGCTGGGGATGTGACTTAGTAGTAGAGCGCTTGCCTAGCATGTGCAAAGCTTTGGGTTCAATCCCCAGTACTGCAAAAATGAAAAATCTAAAGGGAAATATATGCTGACTCTATATTACTTGGACTATTTAACATAATGGCTACTACAATTTAGTGTCTTTGACCTTTTAGGGTGGTTTGGAAATTGCATACAGATTTCCTAATATTTAGGGTGGCCAGATATTGCAAATAAAATACAGAAATCCATGAAATATTTGTGATAGGCTTACAAGCATTACTATGCACCTGAAATTCATGTTTACCTGCGCATCTTGTATTTCATCCAGGTATTTTATTTAAATTATCAACCAGCATGGTTGTCCAAGTTTTCTTTCTTTCCCTTTCTATAAGCATTTTAATTTTCAGCATACAGTCATGCTTTCCATTTTGTATATTTAGCAGACTCCAAGGAAAATAACTTACAATAGGAAAATCCTTATTGACAAAAAGTTTTCCTTAAGCCCTTGCTCAAACTAAAATTTGTCTCTTGCATTTTGTAAGCAATCCATAATCTTTAGAATTTACCTCTATGGAAGTTTTAATAATACCAGTATGGCCCAACAGCACTTCAGCATAATAGCTGATTCATAACAACTGGCATAACCTCACGCGTCCATATTCTAAACTACGTACCAAGCATCACACGAAGCCTTTTTATGCATTAATCTATGCTATTAACTAGTTACTATTATTATAACTTTTTGAGATAAGAGAAGAAAGGAAAGAGAAATAAAATGGGAGAAGATATTTGTCAGCTCCTTCTCATTAATATCCAGAATATATAATTAAAAAAATTAATACCAAAGAAATAAATAAACCAATCAATAAATGAACAAAAGGACTAAACAGACACTTCTGAAAAGAAGAAATACAAATGGACAGTAAATAAATGTAAAAATTTTGAGATCACTAGTAATAAGGGAAATGCAAATAGAAGCTACTTTAAGATGTGGGGGTAATTCTGGTTTAAGAACAAATGCACATCACATGGTTACTTTATATGGATTTATGATTATAGAATAACTCAACTCCTTAGTAAAATTTTTTAAAAATATAGTAAAATAAATTTAAAAAACGATTTCATCTCACTCCAGTCAGAATGGCAATTGTCAACAATACAATTAATAATAAATGCTGGTAAGGATGAGGGAGAAAATGTACACTCATACATTGTTAGGACTGTAGAAAAGTACAACCAATCTGGGAAGCAGAATGGAAACGCCTCAAAAACCTAGGAATGGAACCATCATGCAACCCAGCTACCCCAGTCCTTGGTGTTTATGCTAAAAAACAAAAATTAATATGTCACAGTGATATAGGTCCACCAATGATTGTAGCAGTGCAATTCAAAATGGACAAGTTATGAAACCACAACAGGTGCCTGTGAATAGATGAATGGATAAAGAAAGTGTGGCTTACATATACAATGGAGTTACTCCGAGCCATTAAAGAAGAATGGAAATGTATCATTTATGGGTAAATGTATAGAACTGGAGAACATTATGCTAAGTAAGTGAAATATGCTAGACTCAGAAAATCAAGGGTCAAATGCTTCCTCTCATATGTGGAAGCTAGAGCAGAATAAGGGGAAATAGGGTTAGGGCAGGCAGGGGGATGCCATGAAAACAGAAGGGAGATCAGTGGAGTAAAAGAAGGAAATTGAGGGGGAGCAAAGGGGGGATGGGAAAAGAAGGAACCATGGAAGAAAATTAACCAAAGTATGCTATGTGTATATATGAATATACTGCAGTGAATTTCATCTTTATGCATATTTATAAAGCACTGATTTAAAAAACTGTAAGTAAATAGAAGGAAGACCAGTAGTACAGAGGAAAGAGGACTGGGGGAGATTGGAATGGGAAGGAAAGAGAAAATACTGGGAACTGAGATGGAGGAAACTGTATTCCATGCATGTGCAATTTTATCAAACGAGGTCCAAAATCTATAAAGCACAAATAAAAATATAAAAAAGAAAATGCAAATATATTTCCCAGGGTCATACTGATGGTAAAACTGAGGCCAAAACTCAGACAATCTGTGTCAGAGGTCTGTGCCATTCACCCCACCAGGTCAGATTAGCAGCCCCCCTACAGCAGCGTTTCATGCTAGCCTTCAAGATACTGTGGGCTAAGGAGGACAGACAAGCGGATGCCACACCATCCTTAGTTTCAAGTTATTATCATAACCTAATAATATTAGCATTTTTCTTCTAAGTCCTAAATTCCTAGTTTGGAACTTCCCCATCAATCATTTTATCATTTTAATAATTTTCCTAACATCTTAAGAGGTTTCAGTTTAATGGACATTTGTTCCAATGTTACTTCCCAAGTCCACGACTGCTTATCCATGTGTAAATGGATCTCTTAGACTCTTTTATTCTTTATTACATACCATTTAGCTTTGCATTCAGATATAAGAAATATATTTGGTTTCTAAGTTTTCTTCTTTATGGAGGGCATGGATACATTTTATATTTATATAATTAAAATAGCTAGTTTTCCTGACAGACAACCCACATTATTTAAAACTTTTTATTTGAAAGCAACATTCATACAGAAAAGTTTACAAAATAATTAAGTAAAGTGGGTAATTGTAAAGAGACAGCTTTTGTATAAACTACCAAGGTCAAGCACCAGAATCCTCCTGAAAGCCTTCATGTTCTCTTTCCATTTACAACTTCCCCTCCACCCTCATGGAGGTAACTGATTTCCTGCTTTCTATGGGGTTCATAGTTTTACTTTTTGTATAGTTTACAGTTTTGAAACTTACCAGCATCTTTTATTTTTAACTTTGTACTTTACAGTTTAAAAGCAGCGACTCAGTGTGGACTTTTCTCTTTGTGCCTTTTTTCCCACTCTTGTTGCAGGTGATCAGAATGAGTTCATTTCAATTGATATATAGTTTGTCACTGTGAAATATACCACAGGAATTTTTATTTTCTATTGTTAACGGTCTTTGTGTTGTTAAAAGTTAAAAGTACCATTTGTTGAAGAGGCTGTCACTTCTCCATGTAATATTTTGTCCCCCTTTGTCAAAAATCAGATGTTTAAAGATTTGAGGATTTGTTTCGGGGTCTTCTATTCTATTCCATTAGTCTTCTTCCCTGTCTTGATACCAGTACCATGCTGTCTTTGTTACTATGGCTCTATAGTATAGTTTTAGATCTGCAATGGCAAAACCACCTGTTTCATCTTTCTTGCTTAGTAGTGCTTTGGCAATTCTTGGTTTCTTGTTGTTCCAAATGAATTTGAGAATTGCTTTTTCTATGTCTTTAAAGAACGACATAGGTATCTTTATAGGGATAGCATTAAATCTATATAAAGCTTTTGGTAGAATGGCCATTTTTATTATATTAATTCTGCCTATC